>JAIQCU010000268.1:6234-99810 GCA_022114935.1 Leptestheria dahalacensis | reverse complement strand
GAATAGACAGATAATGGGATAAATAGATAGATAGATAGATAGACATAGGTAGATAAGTAGATAGATAGATAGATAGACAGATAAACAGGTAGGTAGATATAGACAGGTAAATAGGTAGATTTAGTTAGATAGATGGATAGATAGGCATAAGTAGATAGGTAGATAGATAGATACATATATATATATATAGAAAGATAGGTAGATGGACAGCGAGATAGATAGATAGATCGGCAGACGATAAATAAATAGATGGACAAACAGACAGATAGGTAGATGTATAGGTATGTAGATAGGTAGTAGATACATAGATAGATAGACACAAAGTAGATAGGTAGATAGATATACATATAGACGGATAGAAAGGTTGAGAGATAGAGAGATAGACAGATAGACAGATTGATCAATAGATAGGTAGCTAGATAGACAGATAGTTAGGAAGATAGATAAATCCTTAACATAATTACGTTATTTCTTTATTAGCATGTGGGCGTTAGATATTCTAGGAAAGGTACTCAAATCACTTATGGCCTCAAACACTGTCCAAAATCTAGGGCGGTTACTGAATTTTAGCGTCTCTGAACTAATACGAGACCTGCACAAAATGTCGAACCTTCTTTTTCTGTCAACACGTTTAAACTATAATCATATTAACGTGTTGGCATCATAAGCTGTAAACTTGGGAAGGTACTGAAACCATCTTTGGTCTAGGCACTGCCCAAATTTTAGGACGGCTATTAAATTTGATATCTATTTATCTTCCGCGGTTATTAGTTGTTGCAAAGAAACGACAGAAGCGTACAGAAGAACTACTGGTAAGCACTTATCTGGCGCAATAACAGGACTAAGAGAAGAAGGAATCTGTGCAGACACGCAATGGAAGACATACACAATATGTGGCACTAACAATAAGCTCGTCACGGAATCCCTGCAAATTCTGCTCAAGAGGAAGCCCTTTGAGTGCACTCTGCACATAAAAGGAAAGACCCACGACCATTGTAGCTCGAGGTAAAACCACTTATGCTAAACAAGTACCCCTCCAAAACGTAAAGCGATTAAATAATTTCTCTAATATTTACATGAGCCGCTGGCTGGCCGTAAACAAGGCAAACCAGTTCTGCTGATGACCCTAATCCTGCGTGGACCCATGCGCCTTCGATTTGGATCTCCGGAGCGTCTAGGTGTTTGTCAGACAATTTCAAACGTTAAGAGCTGAAAGGTATCGATTATGTGTTTATGAGGAAAATACAGGTCACTTCGAGTCGAAAATTCCCAGCAACGGGATGCTGGTTGACGCCATTCTCTGCTGAGCACGAGTACAGACCCGCTTGGTTCCTTTCCACAGCCCTTAGAAGGAGTCGACTGGAGATGCTGGCGTTTGGGTTGGCAGATTGCTGGATTCTGTCAGGATCCACCGGTTGTCCCTTGAAACATAGTCGAGAGTGAACGTGATGAAAAGATGGTAAACCAGATCGCCCGCAGGCAATGTAATTGGAACGTCTTAAACACGGACAAGAGAACTACAACCGTACAGATTTTTAAATAGAATTATCATGACAATGTCACACATATCATTCAAATAGCAGTAAATATTGATTATAATCAAATACTGTAACATCTTATTTTGTAACCAAGGTTTTGATATACAATCACCCTTTCATTAAATACATAATCGTGACAGTTTTACAATAGCTATAATGAAATATCGTCAAAGTTAAACAATTGACACGATGAAATATTCTGTTTAGCCATGAAGGTTTAATATCAATCTCTAATTTTGCATCACCCTGATCGTATCTTTACGGATCTCTACGTCCACCGGGGCACGCCAATGTACACGATACACAGAAAGCGGTAACAATAGACTTTTTGTGTCGAGTTTCAGACCCCTGGGCATTACCGAAAATCGTTCTGGTCGAGGGGATTTGGATTTACCTGATGTGTCCAAACAATTTCCGGTGTTGGTCTACCGGTGACCAGGCACAGTAGGCTAACATTAGAACCTTCCCTGGCGACGAGGGGATCCTCTGACGGGTACTGTTCAATCTTGGACGGCGCTGTCAAGCACAAGATGCTCACAATCAAACAAATAAACAAGAGCGTGAAATTTGAGATCCAAATTCCTGTGTGTCGCCCAAGGCGCCATATTTAAGGCGAGAGAAGCTGAATCTCCTTTTACTTATCAAGTTCATTTATTTATTGTTATGGTGTTTTTTCTTTTACCTTCCACTTGGACGTGATAGTTGGTAATTCGAGGAGGATCCGATTGAATGCGGCACGTGTAATTGCCGCTGTCTTCTTCGACGACGTCCTGAACGAGAAGCGAAAAGTTGCTCAGCAGTCGGAACTTGGATTTCGGGTCATTCCACGACTTCTCCGGTAGATTGCGACCTTCTTTGCTCCATTCAAAGTAATGCAGAATCTCTACAATTTGACACAAACGACAACAATGATGAACTATGGTTCTCTTAGAATTCTATCGCACGGTCAATATATCGAGTTAGCGAGTTATGGCTAAGATACTTCTCGCCATATCTTCATACATAAGTGAGTAACACTGTTGCAATTCATTGGTAATAACGACACTAAATTAGCCATCTTAAACTACTTAAGACAAACTTTTATTTAAAATTGTACCTTCTGCGTCATCAGGAGTGCAAGCCAAGCTGAAGGAAGATCCTACCCGGGCCGTGTAACTCTTATAGTGATCCTTGCCTAATGTGCAGTTCCCTTTTGTACAACAGACATTATTTGAAGAAGAAAAACGTGGAAAAAGTAACACATTAGCCCTTGTATAAGTATAGTGAGTAACAATACATTTAAAGCGTTTTGTTTGGTGAAAAGTAGTTTGACAAGTTATGGCGTCTCCATTGATTTTATTCAGCGATTTTGAATGAGAGTTTTTCAGCTGCCGAGGAAAGCGTTTGAGACTCTTCTAAGCGGCAGATGTTGTTTAGGTCTCCCCTATTCGAGTTGAACCTTTCAATGGGAATTGATTTCTTTCAGGAAGGGAGAGGAACAGTTTCTAAGCAGTGGCAGGAGTCGCTGCAATACAGGAAATTTGACACTTAAATGCCAATTAATCGAGTTGGAACAGTTTCCCTTGATCTTTATTTTTTTCCCTTCTTCTTCTTTCTCTCTCTCTCTCTCTTGGCAGTTGTTATTCTGTCTGTGACCACGGCTTCTATTCTTCAGAAGCGGAAATGCCACTGTTATTCACTTTCGTTCTCGTCTCTCGTTTGCTTTCTTCGTCTTCCTCTTACCAATCACTGGAGCTTCTTTTCAAGTAGATCTGCCCTTCTTTTTCACCCTTCAAGAATCAGATGAGAAATTGGAACTTACAGCTGAAAATCGACACTGTTATTAGAAGTAATCCACGAATGGAACTCATATTCTTGGAGTCGACGATATAGTCCTCTAGAATAACAAACAGACGGATATAATGAATGGCCAGTACACACGAAGAAATGACGTGTGATAGGACTGGGCAATGGCGCTTGCAGTCTGGATGAGCTAAAAAAGCAACACGAAGGAAGAAGAAAAAGGATGTGTCCCACACGCAATCAGGACCTCAACTGTCCCCTTTTCAACAGGGGCTATATCCTCAATGACGTGATCGTGTATAGGTTATAATAGAGGCTATGGCACCAACTGGCCGGCCAATGGCGCGCAGTCATCCCAACTTCCACCCAATCAACTTGGGGGGTTGCAACTCAACTTTGACGCAACTTTTGGCAACAACAAAAACATCTTGCCTGCGATGACAATAACTTGACTAGTTTCAAACGTGATATGCCAAATGACGTCTGTAAGATAGTGGCATGAACTGAAACTGCTTTCACCCTTCCACGACAAACCTCTGTAGATGATGACGATTTAAGTTAACTGCTTCTATACAAGTCATTTACATACTGTTGTAGTGACACTCGGATGGAATAATCTTAATTGAGTACTTACCCCACTGAGCAAACTAAGGGAACTGCTCCATCATCGAATTAAACATAATACCGCAACGAACCAATTTAATTCGTGCATCGATTTCGGAATATTACGCCTTACGTTAACAAGTTCCGGATAACAGATGAGCGTATACAAATCAATCTTACGCAAACAGCCATAACACAGAAGCTAATCGTCAATCTGACTTATCCGTTCCTATTGCCTCTTCAAAACGAATTAAAATCTACGTCCAGGAAAGGGTTTCCATGTCAGGAACAAAAGCTGAAGGAGCTAAGCGCATTACAGTGACGACAGTGAAGTCCTTCGAGTCAAAGACTTCGCTGCAACTCGGAATGAAAACTGAGCAATTACTGGAGACGGTACGTGAATTTGGTAAACGAAAGCACAAAATGTACGAGGAAAGACTGACCTCAATGCGGTAGGGAGTGTGCTGCCTGGTGAAGACCGTGAAATGTTAACTGGCTTACGAGATAAAACGTTAACCGTTTACTTAACCTTACACGTTTTTTCTTTTTTTAAATTTTTGTATAACTTTTCACGAAAATGCCTTTCCGCGGGATAAAACCGGAACAAGATGAGTTAAGCTGTTGTCAAATCCTGGTCACTTGAAGAATTCACTTGGGAAACGAGAGTGGAGTTTCAGTTCAGCGCCGTTGCCGTTGAATTTCATATTGCTGATGGTCCACCAATTCGCCGTCCTTTGCGCACTGCCAAATCCAGTCCGGCTTGACAAAGACGAGCCTCGGATGTTCTTCTTTGGCCTTTAAAATACAAGTTCGTAATCAGTAACCCATTCTAAAAAAAAAAACGCGATTCATACAATATATAAATAAATTAATAAGTGACCATATTACAACAAAATTGACTGTAGTGAATGAAATTGATGTTTTTTTAAAGAAAATTCTTTCTACATATTTTCCTGAATATTAGATAAGTGGTTTTTTAATCAATTTAAAATAATGACAGAAAAATTTTTAAGCAAACTAGAAGTATTTTTAAAGAACATCTTCAATTTCCTAATTTATTTCAATTATTTTTCAGTTTTTAAAAATTTTATCCAGGTATCGTTACCTGCTCAAAGTGATTATCCCAAGCGTCTTTGTTGGTCACAACAAAGTCCACGCTAGGTCCCATATACTGAGCCACTGACCTACAGCAATGATTACGAAGGATGAGAATTGAAATAAACAGCTGAAAAAATGAACAGCATTAACTTTAATTACCCCTTGAAAGTCACAATATAGCGTTCGACCTGACGTCGAGTCTCCACGTCGAAGTCTCCGTACAAGAAGAAAGTCTTGTCGGCGAATAAACTCTTCAACTCTGGCAGAGGTAAATCTGAAAGCGGAGGTACCGTACTTGAGGGTCGTGCCACCTCAGAAGTATCCATCTTGACTCGGACCCTGAACAACGTGTAAGCAAACATATCATACTCGTATAAAATTTTATAATAATGACAAGCGAACATACTGATAATATATGTAAATTCGTAGTATTTATTTATATTCGCACTTTTAATCTTTTTAACTTATTCCTAATTGTAATGATTCACCAATTAAAAAATCCGTCCATAAAGATGGCTTTAAATGCTCCAAGCGAATCCTATGCTTACTGGAACACAGACAAAGCAATAAACTTGATCACATCACGTATTATATATTATAGTTCAAAGTATGAATAGCTGTATCAAAATATCGATATTTTGGAAACCAAAGAACAATCTTGATATCATATTAGATATGATACAGCATTTAATATTTTTATGATACATCATCCAACCCTGCAAGCAAGCAATATAATTATATTATATTTAGGTAATATTTATTTATAGTCCACGTACTAATTTGTAATATAATGGAATGTTATATAATATTATTACAATTATATTACAAATAACAAAAGACATATGCCGGTTATGTTGAATACTGAGGGGATGAATGCGTACTGAGCGATTTCGTCATCCGTATCCGGCTCGTCGACATCGGTAGATCCTCCATAGTCATCGTCCTCGTCTTGTAAAGGACTAGTATTACGTGGCGGTTCGGCCATAGTAGTTCGAGGGTGAGTCCCATTGGAAGCACCGGATGACGCAGGTCTGGATTCCTCAGCCCAGATTTCTTCCTCACTCTCTGGACCTTTGTCGCGACGGTCTAAGCAAAACCTAGAGTAACAAGTAAACATAAACAACTCATGGGTTGGCTTACTATCGACTTATGACGGTTATATACATTACAGATACATCGTACATCCGAATACACGGAATGGCATAGTATACATGACAGATGTTGATAAGTATAAGGTACTGATGGGATAAATACCTCCTCCAGGGTAACCTCTTCCGGCTCGAGAAGCATTGTTCAATCCAGTCCTTTGTGACAATTTTTCCTTTCCCCTGGACTTGCTTGAACTTGGGTGTGTTGAAGAAGGCGCATCTAAACGTAAAAAGCATAACTGAAACAGAACTCGGTCGCAAATCGGCTTTCCTGTTTTCATTAAACAACGAGAACGAGTACATTAATGACAGTAACATTGGAGCTTGACAATTATTCTGGAATGACGTGAATACAAAAATGATTTATAGGTGAAAGTTTACATCAGATGTGTGCAAGATCGCTCCCAGTCACCCTTGTATTTGGCGCCCATGGCTACAGCCTTGTCCCGCAACTGTGACCGCAGTGGGTTTTGAAATCCACTGATGACGAAGACGACGTCATCCAGCAGCTGGTTGAATGGTCGAGTCCGCTTAGGTTTGTGCTCCTTTTTCTAAATCAGCAAATCAGGTGGTTTCTGGTTACACGAATACGACACTACAATACTATTTATCGCTTTACAATTGTTACTTGCACTTTTTGTCAGATTAGAAGTTTGACAGATTCAGTCCATTTGTACTAGTAAAGTTTTTACTCACTTTAGGTGGAGAAACAGGTTTCGTGGCCTTTTTGTTTTCCTCTGGCTTGTTGGCTTCAGCTGTTGGGTTCGGAGTCTGTCACGCAGATTTGAGAAATAATTACGAATAATACAACGTAATACATAATAAGACTGACGATGACAAGAAGATAAAATAATAAAATATCGAAGAAATAATAATGAATTAATAACTGAAAGATGCCTCTTGCAACTTCAATACTAAAACCTATTTATTAATCATAATATTATGATAACAGCAATAATTCATGGCTTCTGTCAATCAGTACCCTACAAACCTTACTTGGAACAAAGTTGATAATGACGTAACAGTAGAAGGAGAATTTAACTCTTCAACACAAAAGGGGAATTAATAGTATAGAAATAAAAATAGGCAAATTTTAATATATGACACACAAAACATAATAAGGTAGATATAAGGTATTCATAACCTTGTAAATCTACTGACTGGCAAGACAATTTTATAAACTCTAAGACAAATAGGTTTTTACGCCATCCTTGGGAACATCAGTCTTTTCGGGTGCTTTTTTCTTGCTGCTGGTTTCGCCAGGTAGGTCTTTTCTGCGAGGCAATGGACTAGAATCTGCCGAATGGTCTCGTTTCGGTCTTTTGCTGTCTCTCTCTCGTAGGGTGTTGAGCAGCTCGCGTTTGTTGGGGGTAGCGGAGGCTTTCTCCGGGGTTTTCGGTTTCCCAGCCGTTGTACTTTCCTTCAAAATGCCCGTTGCTTCTTTCTCCGATTCTGTTAAGGCGACCGATGCTAAAGTCTGTGAAGCAGCTCGGATGGCAGAGGCACCTATAATAGCACATAAATATAACTGTATACTGAACCGTTTCGACGTAATTTTTCATAAATTTGACGATAGTATAAACTAGTAGTAAATTAGCTTTGACAATTTTGATGTAGAACGGAAAATACAAACTTGTGGAAGACGACGAGTCAGTTGAATTGAGTTTCCCTTTGAATTTTGAGAACAGCGATCCAGTTTTCACCGTATCTGTTAGTTCGGATTCGTCTTTCAGCCGAAAGCCTCCAATGCTCGTCACCTGTGATGTTGGATTCCCTGAGGCCCTAGAAGAGTTGAATTAACTTCAGTTTATCATCAGAAAGATATTGTTTGGTATACTTTGAAGCAGCTTTGTCGGCGGGGTCTTCGGCGTACTGCAGCAGGAAGACCGAGAGTCCATATTTGATTCCCGAGTTGAACGGCTGCGTGCAAACGGCACGGACTCGATTCCACTTCATCAATTTGACCGAGGAGTTAAGATCCTGTGAGCTGAATCTCCTCACAGAATGCATACTGGTTTCGTTTTTACTATCTGCGGGTGACATGAGGGACGAGCTGGAGAGGAGAACCTGCAATTATAGTGAAAAAAAAAATGCAATGAAAGGGAAAATAACGAAGTGGTGATGTGGCAGTTTACTTTATAGTCAGCTTCTTGAAAACCTGTTCGCCCGACAAGGACTTCAACAAACGCAGAGCCATTGTTGCCAACTTCAATCCCTTTTATTTCTTGCAGTTTATCCAGCTCAAATTCTACCCAGGCCTTAAGGTCGCCTTCTTTTTCACAGCGCCAGCGACGAAAGGATCCGGGTTTTGTGAGGTTTTCTGCTGGTTGATTCTGTACAACCAACGTTAGCACATCATAAAGCATTACAATGAATTTGGGAAAGAGTACACTGGATTTTGCGACAATCATCATACCTGGTCTTCGCTGCTGAAGCTGATAACACGAGTTGGCCTCACTGAAGTCATTTGTGTTTCAGTTTAAATTTAACTTTATAATTTACTTGTTGTAGTCAATTTAACTTCCTGTTGTTCGAATTCTGAGAAAGCTACGCCAAAATCTTCGGTGTTTTGCGCCAAAACTTTCGAGTACAGGCATTCGTCTGCTCTGTTGTCAACCTGCGGCGCTGCCATATGTGTAAATATTTTGATGGTTGTGATTTGAGATAGTATTCGAACATATTCCTTTAACAAAGTTTATCTTCGCCTTCCTTTTAGATAACAGATTTTATATTATCAAGTTGATTGCAAGTTTGAGGCTTAACTATCGATTATTAAGCCGGTCGGACTCGGGACACCATCTATGAATGGGGCCTGATGGGGTTTGACGAGAAAAAACTCGTTTTCTCGCGTTTCTAAGTCGAATATGGCGTAAACCGCGGTATGTCTTAGTATATAATAGGTGTTTTAAATTTGTTGTACATCAACTTAACCCAAATATTTTCTTTGTAGAGACACTAAAAGTCATCAAGCGTGACCGACAGAGGTAAACAAAGCTTTCATTGAAGGCTTCAAGTGTCTCTATCAGTGGTGCTCATGGAGGTGGGTGTCGTGAGATTTTCAAGGGAGAAGAAATGAATATTTACTAAATGTTTAAAAGTATTTATTATTGTTATCACACCATAGATTTAAAAAAATAATCGCATACCAAACATAATGATTCGACATTAGCATTTTGCTGCATGGCGTTTCAGTTGTACAATAAGCCCCCAGCCCCAGTTTACAACAATTAAAACAATACACTCACTGAACTACGTAGTAGTTTGTGGCTTGACAAGAAACTCAACTCTGTTTACCCTGTTGCGCCCACGTAAACATCTTTTTACCTTATTAGTTTACGAGATGTACCCTCTAATCCGAATGCAAGTTTAGTATAAGCAAGCACAGAGGAAGCAAGTTTTTTGAATGAAAGGGAAATTGAAGTATAAGGAAAGTATAGCGTTTATTCACTTCAATTTTGGAACACTGGAGAATCCTAGCAATAATGTTAACTGTTGTCGGGTTCGCATGGCTGCAATTGTTGACCCGCATCATTCATACCATACGCTCGCGAACAATGGTTTTCTCATCCGGAGGGGCTAATGAGAGATTCGATAGACATTTTACACGGCGCAAGATTATATTGAAATGCAACACTTACGGGTTATGCTTATTGTGATTTGGTCAAGTGTAACCTGGGACTTCAGAGCGGTATCACCGGTATAGTGATTTTGTTCGATATATTCTTGTTTCGCCTTACGAGGTACCTCGATAAGGCCGATGTAGATCAACATCCCCAGGATCGCTCCGACATGCGGACCGATTACGAGAATCCAGAACCAGTTGAAATTCCTATAGCTATAAGTGCAAACCATCTTTTACAGTGTAGCATTTGCAACTCGATTATACAGCGAGGTTATATGACATGTTGTACACAAATAAACAGTTCAAAAGTAAACCACTAAATCATCTGGTTATACCTGAAAACTTGTGGACCCCATCCTGCAAGTAAACTCACTAGTCGCGGAGCTAGATCCCTAGCTGGGTTCAATGCGTAACCGCAGTTTGCTCCGAAACAAATTCCAATGGCCAGAATAACCAAACCGACCAAGAATGCAACTGCATAACTTGGGATTTGATTTTCAGGATCGGTTATGGCGCAGATGCAAATCAGAAGTAAAGCGGTTCCTAATATCTAAACCGTTCAAAAGAATTATTCCTTTTTAAGAATACTAAGAAGCAGTTAGTCTAATAGTGAAACAGTCATCTTAAAATACGTAATCAAGAAGTATAGCAAAGACGCGACGCGGAAAGGAATAAACCTGATCTCCAAGTCCACCAAAAGCTGAAAGATAAGACGCTGGATACGTAGCGAATATTCCGGCAAGGCCTGGGTTTGTCTCGGTCATCAAATAGTGTCCGCCAGTTTGAGCCATGATACCCTCTGAAAAGACCAAACATAAGTAAACTTGGCAAGATTAGTGACTGTCAAGTAAATTCTCCAATAACAATGGTATAACAATAGTTTTTGAACAGATAGGTTTAGTATCACACATTACAGAATGACCTGTTGAGTTTTAACGAGTCAGACCTCTGTAGGCTCCGTATACACATACAGCTGCTAAGAGAGCTCCAAGATACTGCGCAGACCAATAGATCCAGATCTTCTGCCAGGGGAATCTTTTGAAAACCGCCAGGGCTCCTGTTACGGCTGGATTTAAATGGGCTCCTTTGGAAGAGTCAACGAGAAATAGGATTCGTTATAAACTCAACTTTCACAGCCAACTATTTTGAATGGGTATGACAGCTTATCTTAATAAAACGACTAAATCAAATTTGATGGTTAGCAGTCTAATCTTTTATGATCAGTTCATTGGAGATATACATCCAAATAACATTCCGCTAAATTCCTTATCAGTTAATAATTTAAATAGTTAATTATGAATCTACAATTGTTTTCTATGTCATGGAACTTGGATTTGAAGGTTCAAGAAGGTCAAGTTTTACTGGACCCAAGTTACATCTCACTCAACCTAGTATTTTAGTATCATTAGCAATTCTTTATCGTTAACAATAATAATAATAATTCATATTAAATATTAATTGGTATGTAGAAGTATCTATTATGTAAACGTGTTCAAAGGTACCTGAAGTTTTCTGAGATACCAAGATGCCCATCATGACTCCTAGGGCCCAACCCCAGTTGATGGCAAAGAAATCTCCTTTGGATTCGTTAGAAACCTGAGACTGAGCTACACTTGCATTGCCGAAGAGCTGCCCTCATAAAAACCCAGTTCAAGAAAAGTTAACAATCAAAATCTCAAAGGGAAAACTGCTAGAAAGCAACTTACAATTAACACAAAAGTTCCCAGGAATTCTGCAAAGAACTCGCGGATTCCGTCTCGCCTTAGTATCCTTCGCAGCATCTCTCGTGAAGACTCCGAGCTAGAACATCATAATAGACAACAAGTTAACGTTGAGTAAGGAACTGGAACATACCCTTTCGTGTTTGTGTTAATGACTAAAGTTCTTCTCCAACAATGCATGATGATCAGATGCAGAATTTCTGTAGAAATTGGACCTTTGCGATACTGACTATTGACTACTCAAGACAGACCTCGCATAGGACGAGGAAATGAACGTTTCACTAACGAGCAACCCAGTTTTTCGTTTTTCCTTCTTCCTCTAATGCTGTAACTGTGAAAGTCTTAACGGTAACACGCGAATTTCAATGAATAATTCGTGACTGAAACCATGCAGATTTACCAGCTCCAAGAAAAAAGTGTCCTTCTGGTTATGTAGTTTTTACGTCAGTGCGTGGTGGCAAGTGACTGAAGCTCAGCGCCAGATGAAGATTCTAAAAATAGCTCTTTGGAGTGGAAATTTGATTCCTTTCAGTTGGGGAGAGGGACGAAGGGGATAGCGACTTGAGGAAAAAGAACGACAGGCTCACACGCGGAATGTTACCAGAGGAATCATGTATTTAACACCCACTTATTACACGAAGAAAGGATCAATAGTATAGATAGCTACACGGGGGTTATAAGTATGTGAAAGTATTACACAGAAGAGTATTGTCCATTTGTTGTACCATAAATTCTAATTCCTGTTTTTTTATTATTTCGGGCTCATGTTTAATTTTTCTTACTGCCCTTTTTCGGATTCTTGGCTACAGCCTTCTCTTTAATTTCTGCTACTACAGTAAAATCTTCGGGAACAGCTTCGTTTTCCAGTTCGCTCTCATAGGCTAGCTTTTCCCAGTCCTGCAAATAGACGAGGGAGAAAAAAACATTAGTAATTATGGAAGTTTTGCTAACCCTTCAGTGCTTAAACAGGAAAACTTATAAACGTAATCAGCACTACATCTTGGGTATGCGCAGGTACATGCATAATCTACCTTGATGAACTTGTCCAAAGATGGCGGGACGCAACGTTGGCAGATGACAGAGCCAGCTCCATCGCTATCGCCGACACAGTCGCATCGTTGGCACTCACTGGGCTCGGCCGTCAGAGCTACGCGTCGGGCGAATACGTCAGAGAACTTCTTGGCAAGTAGTGGTTCGTCGCGTGACAGTTTGTTTACGTCAAACAAGGTCCCGTTGGTTTCCATCGCTAGCGGTGTGCAGAAGTCTTTTGGAATGACCAGTTGGCGTCGGAGTTCACGGTCGCCCACAAGGCGACGGACGCTTCGAACTGTGTACACTTGCTCCGAATCGAAACCGAAGATGCCCTACATGAAACATAGATGAAATATGACATAACGTTTTTTTACGCTATAACTATTCATCAACGATATATTGTTTTGTAACTCAATGCATGTACCTTCAGTTCTTCAGTTCCTTGTTTGCCTCTGATCATGATATCGCGTGGCTGCAGCAAGTGAACCTTAATGTCGTTCTCCAAGAGCAGTGAAAGGGCATCCGCGTAGCCACTAGCTTCGCAATCATTGACGCAGGTCACCAGGATTATTTGCTTGGAAACTCCAGCACGATATTGAAGACCAGCAGCATAACGTAAAGCAGCAAAGACATCGGTTTTCTTTTCTCCGTTAAGTGGCATGTCTTCAAGAGCAGACTGAATGCTCTTACGGTTGGACCAGACTTGTCCCTCGGCAGTTCGGATGTGAGGCTCGCCGAAAGGTCCTTTACCGCCAAAACCTACGACCGCAAAGCGATTGTTGACAAGTCCTTGTTCTTTGAGCGCAGCATCAAGGTCGTTTGGCAAGCCAGTGAGACGAGTATTCTTCAGGCAGAGTTTCTGATCGACAACGAAAACCACATCAGCGGAGCGGGGGGCATCACCATTGAAAGTTCTGATATCACCAGCAACCATCACGTTGTTATTATCAACCTCGCAACGGACACACCTGGAGGGTACCCAAAGGTCAACTCCAGCAGCACGGCATTCGGTGACGTAAGCGGCAGCGGCAGTGCATACTCCGAGATCCTTCTTCGGACTATTTTCCAAAGATGCCAAGTCGTTGAGACACATTCGAATGAAAGGAGCTGGGTCTACCATGCGGAAGCAAGGTCTCAGTGTTGACGCTTCATCAGTGAAGAGCTCGTCGCATAGACGTGAGTTGCGGATGCTCAGAGAAGTTGCTTCAACGGCATAGTTGCGTACGCGGCAGCGAGAGGTTCCAACTTTCCAGCTGTTAGCGAAGCTGTCTACTTCACTGTCGGACTTCAATTGACGGAAAGGAGTCAGAAAATCATCCCGTGGTTCGTGATTGTAAACACCGAAAAGTCCACCAGTTTTGCCAAAGCTCCATCCTGTAACCTGCACGGTGCAAAGATCTTGATGCAGACTGCATTCGATGCGGAATCCGTTCTCGTTGGAAACGGTGATACGATGGCCATCTCGCTTGACAACAGTCTTTTCGTAGACCACAGGTAATTCGACTTTACGGTTGTTGACTGTCACACGGTACGTGGAGTCGATGTCGATTTGGCGTCCGTTGCTTAGAATCGTCAAGGATTTGCGTGTTACTTTACCGCTGGAACCTTCATAGTTAACTACAGCAGAGAAGTTGTTGTTGACGAAGTCGCTGACAAGCAGATAACTGCATTCTCCCGCAAATTCGTAGAATTTCTTGTCAAAGGTCATGTAGTGCTGGGTACCAGCAATCATGGCATGGCTGCTGAATGGCGGGATAACATTCTTAAGGTCAAGTAAAGGTCGATAAGTAGCAAGGGCATCCATGATAGAGTAGTAGTACTGCGTCATATCAATGCTGTCTAGAAAGTTCTTTTTAGCTTCGTTTGTCTTCTTGATGAAGGGCAGTTCAATTAGTTTGGGGCTCTCGTAGAGACTTTCCCAACGGACTGGAAGGTACAGAGTCAGCTCGAGGCGGCCTTTTTCGGGCTCGAAGACGTAGGCAGGATTGAAAGAAACATCCAAGGATCCCTGAAGATCACTGGCTAACTGGGACGTGATCAAGTCAGCGTGCCGGAGAGCGTCGCTCAGAATCAGCCTGATCTTTTCTTCCAACTCGACGTATTTCCAAAACTGATTTACTTGTTCTTGGGCCCTCTCTGCTATCGTACCGATGTAAGCAACGATAGGGATCTGCTTGATGGTGGTAAATTGTCCTTCCAATGCTTGGGAAGCGGCGTCGATGTAAGGTTTGTACCTCGAGGTGGCTGCATTGAAGCGGTCGCCGTAGTCACGAACAAACCTGATAAGAATTTCTAATTAGAATTCAATACTAATTTCAGATTTTAATGTTTAGAATATTTCTTGCATTTGCTCATAAAACATAAAAAAATCATTGTAAACAATCTTAATAATTTTTCGTTTCCTGTTTTTTGTTGTTGTGTTGGATGGTAAGATTTGTCAAACCATGCTGCATTGATTTATAATTTAACATGTTTAGAGCCTGAAGTATGTTGTAGCGAACAATACCGTTGGTACGGTACTACATAAGAAATACTACCTAGGTAGAATTTTACAGTAGCCGTAACAAAAAATGTACTTCTCAACGTAGGTGCTGACGATTTCAATGTACTCGCTCGCATGGAATTCTTCCAGCCAAGTACCGTACTGAGCCCACAAATCAAAGGCACGTCTCAATGAAGCGTACTTGAGCAGTTGCTGCTTAAACTTTTGAGAAAAGCCTGTGGGAAAAAATCATTAATATCTTCTTTAGCTTGTTTGAAGATGAGTTCAAATATTTACCGTGGAAGCCCTTCTTTAAAGTCTCGATGTGCCCTTGAATGGTCTTCACCAGCTCTTTAGCATTGTCGATGTACGGTTTGTACTTTTGGGTGTAGTCAGCAACAGCACGAATGACAGCTTGGCGCATGTTTTCTATTTCTGTCATGACAATCTCTTCAAAGCGTCCGATGTAATTGTTGCGAACAGTTTCAAGCCATTTCATTGTATTTCCGATGTAAGATTCGAATGAGCTGTAGTATTTCACTACAAGGACTGCCATGTCTTCGTAGTTGCTTCCAACCGCCAGCAAAGAAGAAGACAAAGAAACAGAGAGCTGCTTCCATGCTTCAACAGCAGCGCGTCCTGCTGAGCTAGAAACACTAGCTGCTGTTTTTTGCATAATACCCATAGATAGGTCATAGGTAGCACGCAGTGAGCGCGCAATAACCTTCATCTGGGGATGCATAGCAGATGTTACGCGCTTGCCGATCTGGTAGAGGTCCTTCATGTACAATTCGTTGTTGTTGTACATTTCTTGGAAGTAGGAAATCATGCCTGAGAAATCCGCTGCGATGCTTTCAAGTTCCAAAAGCTCGTATTCAATAACTTGGTTTGCAATCTTTCTCAAGGAAGGCACGATGTTTACATTCTTTTCGGTAAATTCTCCTGAGATGAAGGACACCACATCGGACAAGACGGTCTTTGCTGTCGAGACGGTACTAAGCACGAAGGTGCTAGCTCCTTTTTTCAGTTCAGCGTAAGACGACGGACGCCAGTAAATACGCGAAGAGAAGATCTCCGTTGTGTTGAGCTTAATATTGAACTGACCATCGACAATAGTTTTGCCCATGACGTCACGTGTGATGCGAGCTGTTACCTCCCTGTTGCTCGGTAGGCCGCCATTAATGTTAAAGGTAGTTCCCATAGGAGACGTCAAAGTTAGTTTACCCATTGGCGACGATACATCTACCTGTGCATCAAGCGCATAACTATCGAGGTCGTTAAAGGTGACTTGAGAAGCCAGTTGGTAGTTGCTGTTGCTACGAATAAGCGCGTACGACAGGAGTGCAGAACTGTCGGTCGTACGGAAACCCAGCTCGACCTGTTGTCCGACTTTACCATTAAGCTGGAAGAAACGGCTTATACCATCCTTGCTCAGCATGTCAATGCGAATCCTGGCAGCAGATTCTTGGCTTCCTAGAGTGACGTCACTCTCAACTCGAACGTCCAAGCGAGAGGCTGGATGTTTAGCAGCAAAGGCGAATACACTACTGTCCGCTTGTCCGAAACGAGTTTCAGCGCTGAAATTGTGTTCCTCAAAGGGTGAATACGTTAATTCAGTTTTAATCTCTGTTACGCTATTCTGCTTAGACAGTTCCCCTCTAAGGACGATGTCCTGCTCTAGGGCTGAATGAACAAGGAACAGAGCAGCCTTGCGATGTTCTTTAGTCCAGGAAGAAAGATCACCTGTTTCAACCCGAGCTCCCATCCGCTTGTTACGGTCCCTAGTGGCGTCCCATTTCAACTCAACACAGGTGGACGTGTCCCCGTTCGAAACTACGTGGTGTGATTCTACTTCGAAGGACCGGACTGGGAAATCAACGCGGAAAATAGCATCCAGCTGAGTTTTCTGCCTTGAAGATGCGTCTTCCAAGAGTAACTTGTATCCTACACTCTTGCCTTCTGCCCAGGACATACTGACTGACTGATCCAGTTTGCTTGATGTAATTGCATGGGCATATTCAAGATTTATTACGCGACCGGGAATGAGGGTTTTGACGCTAATCTGCTTGCCGTGCGCAGTATTTTTCAAAACGATTTGACCGCCAAGGCTCGACGCCACGCGGCGGTTAAGGTCCCAGCAAAATTGAGCTTCGATGTTGGTAAGCAATGTTCCTCGCTCGAAGGAATAGGAGATTGCAATAGGCCGGATAGGATTCTGAATCTCAATGATGCGGCTTCCGTCCAAGCTGCTGATGGTAACTAAAACCAATTTATCCCCGTTCACGCTAAATCCGAATCCATTGTTTTTAGCCGACAAGTCGCGCTCTATGTGGAAGTAGCTATCAACGTTACGAAGGGAATCGAATGGTGTGTTCAAGGTAAGGCTGCCGTCCACAGCGTCGTTGGCAAAACCTCCGTTAGCCCTCAAGACTGCGACATGATCGTTGTAGCGGGCTTCAATGCTCATTTCAGTTGATGTGTCCTTGACGGCAGCATCTACGTTTAGAGCAGTGCCATAATTTCCAAATCGAGCCTCAACATTTCCCGAGAAGGATGATCCGATAAGTCGGTTAGAAGCTTCAATACTAAAACGTTCTAAGCCGGCCAGAGGAGTGTTGAGGGTGGTCTTGCAGATAAAGTCCGTAAGGCTGTTGAAAACGTAATCAAACTCTGCACCTACTCGAGACCCTGGGTATTCCAGCTCGGCTTGAAGGCTCTTTCGGTCGGTGTCTTCAAAACGTAGGTGAAGTGCGAAGCGATCATACGAGACAAACGGGGTGTTCAACTGGAAGACTGCAATGTAAGCCGAACTTTCAGCCTTGATGTTAGAGGTAAATTCAATGCGTTTTCCGTTCCAGTCCAAGTAGGCTAGAGCTTCTCCCCAGTGCTTCACGTCTAGCTGTCCTCTAACATCCCATGAGTACTTTTCAAAGCCCTTAAAAGGTGTGTTAAGTTCCAGTTTAATCTGGTAAACATCTTCAGTCGCCAGCAAGATGGAGAAGGAACCTTTTTTCCCAAGAACGTAAGCTTCGCCTCTTGCTTCAACCTTGTTATTGTTCAGTACAAGTTCCCCCATAAGAGTGTGCTGCCCGGTAGGGGTCGATAACATGCTGTCGAATCTCATAACTTCCCCTGAAAGCGGTACTGTAACAGTCAACTCGATATTTTCCCAGTGTTTCACAGGGACCGACAGTGCTGTTGAGGCTTCTAATGCTTGTTCATTTCTCTGAATCTTAGCAGCGATGGACAATTCTGGGAACAAGGCGTGAGACGTTTGGACTTTAAGGCCAGCGTTAATGCCGTTAGCAATGTTAAAATGGCCATTAGCGTGTGCTGAAGAAAATGATTCAAACGGTGTGCTAACAGACAGCATGCCAGAAACGTCCCTCCATTGGTTGTATCTGCTATTTCCCGAGATGCGTACGGTTTTGTCACCGTAGGTTAAGCTCCCCTCGGCTTCTGCAACGGAGTCGGTAACCTGAACTTGAGATGCCAACGAGACTGTCGTACAGGGCAGCAGATACGAGTCTACGATAAAATCAAAAGAGTACTTGGGTTCTTTCTCGAAGACCGCTGTCAGTCGGTGAGTTTTGCCGAAAACGGTAATGGTCAATCCAGCATCAACACGGTTCTTATAGGTAAAGTTAGTTTCAACGCTGGCTGTTTGTCCCGGTAGTAGCGAAGTTTCAACTTTAGCCGCTGCTGTGACAACGCCGCTTGCGTGGTTGCACTCGCCCGAAACTGAATGGAACTCGGTACCAATCTGGAGCGTAATCGAACCTTCACTGCGCTTTTGATCTTTACGGAACATGCTGCGGATACTGACAGGACCTTGAAGAACAGGTGAATCAGCTTCTGCGGTGAATTCGAAGGTCTCATCGTTTCTGAGTGTATACTGGAATCGATGGCTTCTGGAAGGAAGTTGAAGAGCCAGTTTTCCTTCACTGGTTCCGATCTCCACGACAACGTTGGTGTTGCCTAACGAAGGGCAACTCAATCTTGCTTCGCCCTTGATTGTCTTTACGGTGTTAAGAGAAGCGTAAAATTCATGCGAGTCTTTATCTAGCAGTTTAGCTTCAATGACAAAGTTGAGCGGAGCGCCGTATTTCACCGAGGTAGTGGCAATCTTTTTGCTGGAATAGACGGGAGTATCAAGTTCAATTTGTCCCAAAAATCTGTCATTAGTCAGTTGATAGTTGAAAGCAACTTTGTGCACGTAGCGCTCTAGGTCAAGTGAAACAGCAGCTTCTACTTGTCGTAAACCCCGGAAGTTGGCTTCAAGGTTAAGACCAACATTCTTCTGAAGAGCCGGTAACGTAATCCTTGCTTCAGCATTCAACCTGTTGTTGTTCGTATCGTACTGAGCTGTGAATTTGTTATCCCATAAATAAACTTTCAGCAGAGCTGCAGTTTGGTCCGCCTTCATGTTATATTCTCCTCCAAAGTGCAGTTCTTTTCTTAGCTTAGGAGTACTGACGGATCCAAAAACATTAAGCGCCTTCTGGGTCAATGAAACAGTTCCCTTGGCTTCGTACTCACCACTGGGAAGAGTGACGGAAGCAACTCCGCTGGCAGTACGCTGGGCTTGGACTTCAACCTCACCTCTGATGGTTAGGAAACGCAAAGACTGAATGAAAGGTACTTCAACCTGCAGGGTTGCCGAGTGCTTTGGCGAGTCGCGGCTGACTGACAAATGGAGCATAGCGGTCTTGTCGACTGCTGAACCAGTCAAGTTAATCTGGATGTCACCCTTTGCGTCCATTTTCATGTCCAAGCTTCCGGACACACTCGGGGCAGCATCAAATGGAGTTTCAATTTTGATAGAAGTACGAAGCGAGTTGTCCGAGAGAACAGACTCGAAAATGGCTCCGAAATTCTTAGCTACCTCAAAAGGAGTGCTCAGTTTGACGGAAGCATTGGTGTTGTTATCCTCATTCCTGTACTGTGCGTCGAAACTTACAGTCTTCCAGTTCCACGAAGCTTGTCCACCAACTTGAGTACTTTGGTTGTGGGTAATATAACGTCCTTCAAAGGACCCCTGGTATTCATTATATTCAACTCCACCTCCAACAACATAGTCAGCATCAGTCTGGCATTGTACATGAAGTTTCAGGTTGCGTAGTTCTTCCAAAGGTGTCTGCATCGAGAAGGAAGCAGAATGCTGCAGTACAGTTGCCGAAAAAGCGATTGCTTGTTCCAGACTCCAGCGGAAGTTGAAACGACCATCAAAGCCGGCGTTCAAGTCAATCACTGTATCTAAAGCGAGCTTTTCCATGGAGGCGAAAGGAGTTTCGAGGTTAGCGTTTACCTTGAAAGAAGCTGCGCTGAACTCGTAGTTTCCAGTGAGCTGGATAGTCTTTCCGCGTGCGTATTCAACTGCCAAATCAAAGGAATCTTTAGATAAGCGCAGGTTGATGTTAACCTTTTTAAGACCGCTGAAGGGAGTTGCAATAGAGCCTCGTACCTTGCTCCCGCTTTTGGCAATAGAAACAATACCATTCAGTTCGATTTTCTTCTCTCCGTATTCTAGGGCAACACGAGCATTCTTGTCAGCATCTGACAGAGGGATATCCAAACTTATTTTAGCCACATCCATGAAAGGGGCTTCCAATGAAATCAGAGCAGTTAGTTTTGTGCCGAGTTCCCCAATTGCGGAGATCTGGATCTTATCGGCCCCACGACGCAGAACAACAGAAGCTGACTTTTGGTTCGATCCCATGTTGTACTCGACATTAGCTGTTACTTCCTCAGCGTCGCCAGAAGGAGAAAAGAAGGAAAGGCTAGCTTGTGTTCCGCCGTTGGACATGACGACGTTTCCGCTAAGTTCAATAGAGCGTCCACCGTGGGTGTAAACAAGATTTGCTTTGTGATCAGATGTGACAGCGTAGCTTCCCCTTAGTTCGATGCTTTCGAAGTTATTGAACGGTGTGTTCAAAGCAATTCTAAAATCAATGCCAGGACTCTGAATTGTCCAGAATGCAGACAGAGTGATCCTTTTGTCTTGGAAGGAAATGCTGCTTTGTGCATTCTGCTCGAAGCTGCTGAAATCAAAGGAAACCAGCGCCTCCGCGCTTTGATACCCTTCGAACGGAGTGTTAATTTTAGCCGTTAGACCGGTGCTACTCAATCCAAATGCGATACGAAGCGACTTTTCTGGCGCCCAGGTAGCAACAGCTGTCGTGGTTACACCGTCAGAGGTATCGTAACTACCCTCGAAACGCCATTCCTCAATGCCGAAGCCAGGGCAGGTAAAAACGAGCGAAGCGGTGTTTGCCCCGGAAGGACTGATTTCCAAATTAGCCCTTACGTCACAAAGATCAGCATCTCGTTCCACTGTCAGCTGGATTTCTTTGCGGTCGCTTTCCACATCATACGCTCCGGACAGAACCAAAGAGTTCAAAGCCTCGAAAGGAGTAGTTAGACTAAGTCGTGCGTTTGAGCGTAAAGATGAAGGAACGCTAGCTTGAAGGTCTAAACCAACTCTCTTAAGGTTGTGTAAGATGGCGAGATTTGCTGCCTTGTCTGCTTCAGAAAAGTTGTGAGAAAATTCAACAGCCAAGTTCCCTATGTGCGAAGTAGCAAGTGAAGCCTTCACAGTTGATTTTGCGGCATTAACCTTTCCACTGAATGATACTTCGACCAGTTGAACCTGATTTACGTTAATCCTAATATCAGCTGTGGAATCTTTCTTACTGGAATATCGGCCGTTGATGGCAATCTCCTCCCAACCTGAGATCGGTGTCTTAAGGATGACAGCTACGTTTCCAGCAGCGCCGTACGTGATTTCAGTGCGCATATTGTATGTGTTGGATCCACAGACATGAGTTACTTCGCTGGTTAGTCTTCCCTTCTTCGAAGCATTCCACTCAAGGCTAAAGCTTTGGGTTTCAAAAAACGGTGTTGCCACGGAAGCTTGAACTGAGGCATGTGACAAGGTCTTAACCTTTCCTGTGAGAGCAGCCTTAATGCTTTGGTCATTGATGTTCAGGTTTACACTGAAGGGCTGGGAAGTCTCCAGGTTCCATTCGAGGTCACCATTTCGGAAGGCATCCAGAGTAGTTACCACCGAAATACTTCCTTGCAGCAGTTGCTTTTGAGTAGCTGAGAGACGTGCGGTCAGTTCTTGGATTTTCAGTGACCCTTCAAAAGAAGAGAAATCGCTCTCAAGGATGTATGACAAAGCGCTGTCAATATCGCTGGTGAAGATCCTGGGCACGCTAAGTTGCAGTATAGCAGCACCGGAGAGAGCCGAGACTGAAAAAGACAGTTTGGCGCGAGCTTCGGGTTTACCGTTTCGCTCTGCAGAAATGAAAGCGGATTGTTCGTTCATATCGTAGCTTGCGCTAATATCCAGTTCCTCGTAACCGCTGAAAGGTGTCTGAGCCTGAAATGCTACACTACTGGAGTTTTCGGTTGTTCTTAGCTTGACTCCAGCCTCGTAGCGCTTATCGGTTTGCAGGGACACCACGGCAGATTTCTCTTCTCCTTGAGTATTGTAGCTAGCCACAGCTCGCAACTTTTGTGCAAATGTAGGAAGTTCCAGACGAAGACTTACTTCTCCTAGGTTCATGCCAACATTAGCAAGAACTTCATTTTCAAATCGGTCTTTGCCGCAGGTAATCACAACACGCCCAGTTTTATTGACCGTCTCAAGGTTATACGTCGCACTGACAGAGAGTGTTTCGTATCCCTTGAAGGGTGTGGTAGCAGTAACCTCAAGCTGCTGCTTTTCGTAGATGCGAACATTGATACCAAACTTCTCAAAACCAGGAATAGTAGTACCCAGATTGGCAGTAACGTTGCGATCGTCCCATGATGCTGAGCCACTGAATTCATGGCGCGACTCATTCTGTTCAAGTACGAAACGAACTGAATTGGAGGAAAGGTTGATTTCAAGAGTGCTACCAAGATGTTCATAGTGCTTGAAAGGCGTTGAAAGGTGTCCAGTAACCTGGAGGCCGTCGCGTGACTTGACATAGGCTGCACTAGCTTCCAGTTTGTTTCCGTTCCTTGAAACTAAGATTGTAGCTGATTTAGATTTTCCAATGTTATACTTGGTGTTCAGTTCCAGTGACTCAAAGTCTTGGAGACTCGAGGAAAAACGGAAAGAAAGTTCTCCTGTAGTGGATTTAATGTTGAAAAGGCACGAGGCTTCGACACGGTCTTCGTTCTTTACAAGAATAATTGAACCATTTGTGGTTTCAGCGTTGAATCTCAGCTGTGTGGATAGGTTTTCAAAGTTCTGGAACGGAGTGCGTGCGCTAACTGTTGCCGAGTTTTGATCAAAACTTAGAGATAAAGCGAAATCGCTTGACGTGTCTTCCCTTTTAAAGTTTAATGCAGCAGCTTTTTCGTGTGTTGAAGAGGTCAACTTTCCAAAAAGTCCCAAGTTGCGGTACCCATCGAATGGGGTAGTCAGTACGATCTTTGTTGCTCCAGCGTTGAAAAGAGCTTCACCAGAGAAAGCCTGAACTTCACCGTTCTTCTCAATAGACAGCTTTCCGCTAAGCGTTTCTCGAGCGTCGTAGTTGGCCTGCACTCCGAATGACTTCAGTCCGTTGCAACTGGTAGAGAGTGCTAGTTTGACCTCAGATTTTAGTTGGACGAAGGTTCCACTGAAGTCAAAGTTAAGGTATTCCATATTCTTTTTGAATTTACTAGTAAGGGTCTTTTCTGTATCAATGAAGTTCCATGAACTGGACAAAGAGAGAACCTCCCAGTCGGCAACAGGAGTGTGAATATCCAAGTTGATATTTTTCTGTGCGGTGTTAAGTGATCCAGAGGCTGTGAACTCAAACTTCTTTTCGTTTTTAGCACATCTAATGCTAAGGTGAGGCTGTGCTAAATCCAGAGAGTACTCTGCAGCAAGGGAAACTTGTTCGAAGTCTGCGAAAGGTGTAGTCAGACGTGCCTCGACACCGGAATTAGTACCACGGAAGTGAACGTTGAATTCCTTGCGGCTGTTACCGTTTTCCACAAAAGCCACAATCGACTTCTGCGGCGTTTCTAAGTTGAAAGCCAACTCGCCGCTAAGAAGCTCCCATGATCTAAAGGGTGTAGTCATGCGACCATTAAGTTTACCTTGCAGACCGGAAACATTACCGTTGATGGCCAGTTTGATAGATTCTGAATTCTTGGTCAAGATGATTTCAGCTAGTTTATCTGACTTGCGGACGTCGTACTTGGCGGATACCTGTGCAGATGCAAGTTGCTGGAATGGTGTCTTTATATCGACAATGACTTCAACTGACTGGATGTTACGCATGTTGATCTTTCCAGAGAGATCGATGCGGTCAGTGCCCTTTGCGGCTGTTAGGGAAGCTACCTTTTCAGGCTTGCTGGAATCATATTTGGCATTCAGGTTGATATTTTCGAATCCTTGGAGGTCGGTCACAGCGCTGAGGATAACTTCAGCATCTGCTTTGCGAACAGAAAGACTTCCACTTAACTCGGCTCTCTTGCCGTTCAGCAACAAGCTCAGTTGTCCGTTCTTCCTTGAACTGTCACTATTGTAGGCCCCTCCAATGACCAGGCTTTCAATTTCAAGTGCAGGTGCTTCCACGGTAGCAGAGAATTTTCCGTTAGACGCTTCCAGAATTCCTTGTGCCTTTAACTTGCATGAATCATTTCCTTGCTGAATGGTTACGAAGATGGATTTTTCGCTTAGGCTGAAGTCGTATCCAGTTTTCAGTGATGCAGTAGAAAACCCTTTAAGCGGCAAAGACACACGGACGTTCAAGGATCCTTGCTTCTGCTGGGTGATAAAACTACCCTCCAGCTCGCTTCGTTTTCCATTGACGTCCAAGTTAACTTGAAGTGTCTTGCTATTACTAGCCAGGTCAAAGCTTCCGTCAGCAACAATCTTCTCAAATCCTGGGAAGGGGCTGGTGAATGCAGCAGTTACAGACAACTGAGACCCATTTGTCAAGGTTGTTCCTTCAAGGATAGTTTCCATGTTTCCTCGCTTCAAACTAAGTTTAGCCTTCTTGCTGGCAAGGTCTATATTACCGGAGGCAACTAAACTTTCGTATGACTGGAACGGAGTGTTCAGATTTATCTGAGCATTGTAAAGCGCTGCTTCACCTCTGGCATTTGCCGCAACTTGGATGGTGTTGCCATTATACAAAAGTACGGCGGTACCAGTTTTTTGTGCTCCGCTCAGATCGAAACTACCATCAAAGTTGATACTCTTTAAGTCCACAATGGGCGTGCTGAGGGTAAGTTTGCTATAGCCGGTATTGTCGCCCAAGAATACGTCAGCATCAAACTTAACTTGAGAGATGGAATCCCAGGTAAGACTCAAAAAGGATTTCTTTGATTCCGCGCTGTTAGTGTAGCCTAGATGAAGAGCCACCGGTTTAGCATAAGAAGAGTTCGCTTCGACTTTTAGACTCTTGCCGTTGGATGATCTAGTATAAACAGCTTCAAGGCGAAGGGGTTGAGAGCTGGATGACCGTACGATAACGACTGGATGCAGCTGCTTTCCGTCGTCCTCGTGTTGAACCTCAAAGCTCAATGATTCCGTCCAGTCAGAAGTGAACGAGCCAGCAGCTTCCAATTTAGTACTGCTTCGGGTCGACAAGTTGCTGTTCCTGAATGTTGCAGCAAAGCGCTTTCCGTTAATAGTTCCTTCAGTCTGATGTTGCGTTCCTGCACCCGATGATGTTTGCTTGGAGGTGACGCGAATTTGCTTTACTCCCTCAAAAGGACTTGCAAACTCAATGATGTTTTCCCAGCTACCCTCTTCACGTTTCAGGTTATGGTGGAACTCAATGTTGCTCTCTTCCTTGGAGATCTTCAGCAAGGTAAAAATGTTCTTGCTATTTCGGTTGTAATCCATGTTTACGCGAATGTCCCGCAGTCCTTTCATGGGAGTGGTAAACACTGCATCGGCGGTGATTTGACTTGCTTGTGTATCTCCTTGGGCGTTAGCATTTACTTGCAAAGCTGAAGTCTTACCGTTAAGGCTGGTTTCAATGCTGGTTTTCAAGCTGTTGCTATCTACCAAATGGGCCAAGCGGAAGCTGCCTTCCTGTGAAAGACCCTTGAGGTACGCACCAATGTCGATATTTCTACTGGAAAGAACACGACCCTCCAAACTGGCGGTTACTTGCTGCTCTTTAGCCAGGGACATCTGTGCATTGCACCTAAGCTGAGCACCGTCAAAGGCATGGAACAAGGAGGCGCTGATCTCGTCAACAAAGGGAACGTTGATAGTGGCTTGAACAGTTGTGCTACCAGCCTCTGTAGCTACAGATCCATCAATCGCAATCTTCTGGTCGTTGAGCTCGGATGTGTGAGAAAGTTTCTTGGTCTTACCGTCGTTGCGGTAGGTGAAGGACGACGAAACGGTATGCAACAGGTCAAATGGGGTTTTCAGCCCAGCGTAGCCAGAGATTTCAGCAGCCGATTTCTTGACGGAAGTAATTCCAATAATTTGATTTTTACCAGGGTAAGTAAACTCGATCTTGCCGTCCACGCCTCCTGCCGAAGTCTCACGACTCACATCAATGGCAAAGTTATCTAGACCTTCTACTGGGGTAGTAAGCAAAAGAAGAGCCCGACTGAATCGTCCGTTCTTGCGGTTGTAACTTGCAGTTAGTTCGAACATGCGATCGTTTTCAAACAAGGCAGAGGTGAATTTGATCTCTGGAATGCTGGTTACAGCATCAACGCTGAAGCGAATGTTTTCAAATCCAGCCAGAGTACTCTCAATCCCAAAGCTTCCCGCCAAACGTTCAGTGGTGTTGATGCTTGTCGCCATCAATGAAACACGTTCACGGCGCCAGCTTACTGTAAGTTGGGTTTTCATGTTGCCATTTGTGTTTAAGAAGCTTGTCTCAACGTTTAGGTTCTCATAACCAGCGAAGGGTGTGCTGAGCGATCCTGCAATACGGCGTTCTTGGTTCTTCATTACGATGTCAAGAATAACAGCAATTTTCTTTCCGCTGTCCCATTCCAGTTCAGCCTCGATAGATTTGCCCTTGAAGGTCGCCTTCAGAGAAATGGTGCGTCCTGGGTACTTCAGAACCGCGGCACCGGATCCACCTTGAAGCTGACTGGTGAAGCTAACAGTCTTACTCAGGTTGCGCTCCTTGTCCCAGAAAACATCAAAGTTTACCAAGATGGCGGAGTTACCAGGAACGACCTATACAAGATTTTGCACAGAAACATTGTAAAAAAAATATCGGATACAAATAAAATATAGGAAATTGTAGACTGCTTTCCGATCGTGTTTAATTCCACTTACAAATATTCCTAGGTATAAAAAGCCCTTTTGTTCACTGGCAACTTACTTTAGCATTAACGGTGATGTGCCTTCCGGATTTGATGTCTAAGGTTACAGATTTCTCTAATCCAGTTCCAACCACAACGAGCGTTGTGAAAACTGGGGTGTCGTTCGAGTTAAGGCGTGCTTCAATGCGATGCTCGTCGGAAGAAGCCGCGTTGTATTCGACAACAGCAGAAACTCTTTCATTGGCGTATTTACCAGCAAAAGTGATGCTTGTTTGAGATACGGAAGCAGAAAATTCGCTGCTGGCGTCAATTGTCTCCACAAGAGGGCCTCTAGTCTTCAGTTCTACCGCGTACTGGGACTGCAATAACAAGATACATTTATTAGGACATGATGAGAACGAAGAAAACGAAAGATTCTTCGTTTAGTCATCCAGGTTGGTAACAATAACGAAAATATGGTCAATAATAAAAAATTGAGGCATTCAGGAGTACATCTGGTAACGAGTGGTTAGGCAGCAGTAACTTTTCTTAAATAATTTGTTACATAAGACATTACCACAAAATACTAAGACAAATAGGAAACAATGTGTAATTTACCTTAACGGCAGTGCTCAAGTTCTTAAAGCTAACAGTGACACTGGTTTCTTCCTGCTTGTTGCTCCTAAAAGCAGCTAAAGCATCCCACTGATTAGCCTGCGACTCCATGATTTCGGAACGAAGCTGGAAGTTGTTGGTTGGGGCAGTGAGTTCCATTCGAGCGCTGTAGTGAGTAGGTGAACTCTTGCGGACTAGCTCTAGATGGCTGCTCCATTCCGTGTTCGAAGATGTGCGTAGAAGAGCCGTGCTTGTTAGGGAGTTATCAGTGTTCTGCTGCACATAGCTTGCCAGCATGTCGATACCCTTTTTAGGACAGGAAATTGATCCTTTAACAGTCAAGTCTTGCTGTCCGCGAACGCTTTGGCTGCTGTACACCTGCTGGATGTCCCACTGAGTTTTGCCAACAACCAGACGTCCGTTGTTCTCGACATAGTTGGACGAAGTTTGTAGGTCCCATGAAAATTCAGTACTGTATTCTGGGAACTGAGAAGTTTGCAGGACACCCGATGTGGTAATCTTTTGCAAAGCTCCTTTAAGGGTCTTGCTGTACTTAGCCGAGACTTCAAGCTGCTGTGAAGTAGCTCCAAAGAATGAGTAGTCCGACCTTAGTTTGGTGCTGAAGATCTTGTTGGACGCACGCCAGTTACCAGCAATTGCAGTGTCCAGGAAGTACGATTTAACTGCTAGATTCAAGTCGTACTTGGAACCATCGGTGTTGATATCGCCTACAGATAATAAAGATGTCACCAATACGTGCAGATGTTTAAGAAAATTCTCTACAACTAGCTTTGCAGCTAGTTATTCATTATGTTAAATGCTACTTTTGTGAACATACCAGTAACGCGAATAGGCCTTTCAGTCAGTTGTTTCAGCTGCAAGTCGAAGCCGTATTTAGATCCCTTTACGAAGTTATAGAATCCTTGAAGGTTAACAACCTCGCGGCCTTTACGAGTAACTACGAAGCTAGGTTCATAGCGTCCAGAGTTCCCCTTGAGATCGGTCCGAAGAGCCATTCTTAGGGCAGCATACTCGTTCTTGTCCACATTCAGAACGACATCAGCACTTTTGAGCATCTCGCTGAACTCGTACTTACCACTAAGATCCAAGCTGCTTAACGGACTCTGCAGAAGAGCTCGCACTGCTTTGGCTGGTTCATCAAGAACCACTTGAGCAGCAATGCGGCGGTTCACGCGAGAGTTGGGAGTATCGATGGCCAGGCTAATGGACCGAACCTTCTGGCGCCTGACTTCATCGACGTTGAACTTGTAGTCGAAGACATATCCAGTATGTGTGTCTGTTTTCTTGATGTAGATAGCAGCATTGGAAGGTCCGTTCAAGGATCGTCGAGGTGCGGATTCACTGGATGGATGATACTCGTATTCTCCGCACAGTTGCACACCCAAAAGATTTGAAAGGTTTTCCGCACTGCAGGTTTTACTAATTACTTTGGTCTGCTTAGCGCGAATAGAACGCTGAGAACCCTTGTGAAGTAAAAACAAGCTGGACTTGTGACTGAAGATTTCCACCTTCTCTTTGGGCATGTTGACTTGGACCGAGACAATTTCTTTGCCGTTAACGACGATTTTTCCGTCAATACCAGTCGAGCTGTGCATGAGGTTTTGAATCTGTACTCCACTGCGAGCAACAAAGGCGTCTACGATCATTACACCGTTGATTTCAGTAGCAGCGCTTGGCTTGACATGACCCATGATGTTTACATTGGGTAGACCGTTAACCTAGATCAAAGGTTTAATAGTTACTACGAGTCAACTTACCGAAAAGCTAACTAGCAGTAACCTGCTGGTAACAAGCTAAAACGGTTGAAACTTGAGTTAAAGGTTTACTAGTCTTTAAATAAAGTTTATTTACCTCAAAATTTCCTCCCATACGTAGGCTGAGTGTAGCCGTGCCGTTGAAAGTTAGGCTCAGTGGTAAACCAATGATGGTTGGTACCTTGTAGGACGCGTCGGCAAACATGAAGGACTTGGTAAATTCAGTGTCTTTTCCAGCATTCTTAAGCAGCATGGCTAAAGGACTATCTTCTTTCTTCATAGAAAGTCCCTAGATTAAAGGACAACCATTTTAGTTTTAAGAGTAGCAATATTGTAATTAGCTTTCAATGCAACTACAAATAGCTGCGCCAGGAATGACCAAACACAGTTTAGATCTAGCAAACCACGAGGTTACCTTGAAGCTCTTGGTGAAAAGTTCATTGCCGAAGATTCTCATGTAAAGGTTTCCTTCTGGTTGATCAGCAACTTCATTGCCCACGTTATAGGTAGACGACAACTGTTGGATGGAATTCTCGTCGACTTCACGCTTACCGCGAATAGTTTGCAAAGCTTTTTGAAGGTTCTCTTCTGGCACTATTCCATTAGGACCAAAGAAGGATTCTACTAGAGACTCAAAACCCTCAACTCGAGCTCCAATTTCCAGCAGGTTGATAGATTCTCCAAACAAGTCGATAGTGAAGTTCAACATGGCTGAACGTGGAAGGTACGATTTGGAAGAAAAGATTATGTTGCTATCGATAGTGCCTCCAGCATTGAGCTCTTCAAAGAAGGTTGAAGCCTCAAAGTTGCGTGAAAACTTCCGGACATCGGTGTTGAACTTGTTCTTCAAGAACTCCGATGATAGCATCTGACGAATCTGCTGTTTGCTTGGGCTCGTAGTCTCTTGCAGGTTCGTCAAGTGGGTCCAGATGAACGAGCCAACTAGAATTATATATTTGTGGATCGGATTAATGAATTGCTATCAACACTTTGATTAATTGTTCGGAGCTTATTTTCTAGGACTGTACCTTGGTTAACTGCCTCGCTAATTAAAGCCTGTTTGATTTCGTCAATGATCTGAGGCGTTGGGCATCTCATGACGGCCAAATACGCCGCAATACGAAGCTCAGGGTCCTGATTCATGTTGCGGAAGAAAGACAGTAGAGGAGCTCGGTCGACGTCGTCGCAAGGTACACGGCGGATGGCTTCGATAGCGGCCAGACGAACAATCATAGGGTTGTTTTCCTTGAATTTGAGAGCAAGCCTCGTTTTCAAATAATGTTTATCAAAGCACAGAGCAATAAAACTAGAGTACTTGAAATTTTAAAAGCACTGCGTAAGAACTGCAACAGGATTAACATTTTCACTGTACTAACCTCGTAACAGCGTTTCAAGGTGTCCACGTTGGTAATAACACCCGCGTTACCAAGAGCTTTCAGAGCATAAAGAATATCCTGTTCTTCGTTGGTATCCAGAGACCTGCAACCGTTACCAAGTACTTTTTCAATGTCGCGTACGATCCTGATGATTTCAGGGTTGGCGTTGCATTTGGACTCGGTGCGGCAATAGGTGTTGATCATTGCAGATATGCCTAGAAGAGCTTTCTGCCTCGGACGTTCAGCAACCAGAGGCTAAAAATAATTTCGAACATTACAAAGCTGCGTATGTGAATCATGTAGAATTAAAATACCGCGACTGCGGTGATCATATCGATGGTAGGTTTGGGCTGGAACGCCAAAGAAGAAAGCCACATGTCTGTTTCCAGTTCTGAAATTAGTTGATCGCGAATCAGGTCGCGCATGAAGCCCATGCTCGCTGCGGTACCGATCAACGGAGCAGCATCCATCAGGTATTTCCTTTTAATGATAGAATTTACCAACACATTAGCGACAAACTTAACAGTTTTCGCAAACGCACTACGTACTTTGGAAGTAATTGTCATGCTATGTTTTTAGGTACATTATTGTCTTTAGCTTTCGCCTCTTTATGACATGTGGTCAACACAGCATAGTTGACAGGTTTCATCGACATATCTGTGAATTTATTTCTAAGTAGCGCTTGAACTTACAGCTACTTCTTCATTATGACACTGAATAACCCAATATACTTGCATCGATATGGTGTTATAAGTGTTAGCTATATTGATAACTTCCAAACATAGAACAAACTTGAGTTGAAAAGCGAATGTCCAAAGTACTCAAGATACCTAGCTCGGGAATCCTTGGCATTGTAGAAGATCTTGGACAGCTGAGTGTACGACAAGGGTCTGAGAACGGTCACTAGTCTGGAAAAGAGCTTTGGAACATCGCTGGTGATTTCCTCGCTCGAAGTTGACAGAAGTTCATTCAGGGCTGCAACAGCGAGGTTTTCCTTGCCAGCCAGTGATCTGGGTTCTTGCTCGTCGACGAATAGCAGAGACGAACGGACCCTTTTTACATCTGTACATTTCGTGAAAGCATTAGTAAATTAGGCCAGTCTGTGAAATTGTTTGTTGAAAGTTGTTGAAGTACACAAAAAACAAATTTGGTAGCCCTTTACCTGCAAGTTTCTCGCTGCTTGGCTTCTCTGTATTGTATGAAAGGCTTTGAGACACTTTAGTCAGTGCGCCGCTGTTGCCGTTAGAGAAGGGCTGAAACACGTGAACCTCGGTGCACGTAGTCCTCTCCAAGAGCTTGTTGGACACTACTTGTTCGCATTCGTTTTCGCATCTAGGGTTCAATAGTATTTTGGTACTAGCTGACTTGTGACTTGTTTATGTTAGCATTACTTCATAAGAGGTAGAGATTGTACAGGGGAAGCTGAAGTGTACGGTGTGGATTGAATGAATGAGACGTGGTTATTGCGTCCAGTGCAAGACAGCAGATCTTTGGTCTTGCGGAGAGTGGCTCCCCTTCGCCCTTGGCTAACGACCGTATAGTTAGCCTCGCAATGTCCCGTAATGTCCATCTGTTAAAATTATTTTAAAATGATGAACTTTGAATTGAATCACTTCAAAAATCTAATCGCTTTTTTGTGTTTTTATATACCACATATCAATTACGAGTACACTTCTTAAGCCAGTACCATTTAGCTTTACTGACATACAATATTTTAGTATATAATGTTATATATTCACTAATACATATTATAGGTATCTATCAAAACATATTAAGTTATTAATTAAAGTTCATATTTAAAGTTAAATTACCTCGTGAACTTGTTGTGGCACAGCAAGGTCATCCATGGAGTTCTGGAAGGCTGAGAGAATACCTCGCTTGATGTTCAGCGCCCAGGTTTCCTCGTCAGATGACGGACACATATGCTCCACAGTACCGTCCTGGAATGCGAACACCAGAGGATGGCGCTCCATGATTTTGGCGAACCGATCCGAACCGGCTGCCAAGGACCTGGACGAAGCATCCAGAGGGTCCGACTCTTCCAGCCTGACATCTCTTACCTAAATAACAAGATGGTATCATTTGTTCTCAGTATTACGTCATCTGATTAATATGAAACTAGTGCAAACACGTAATTAATGATCGGAATTTTATGTAAGCAACACTTGAAAGATGAATAGTACTCGTAAAACAAGTTCGCATTGCGAAACGGCCTCGAATTCGGCTTTGGCTGAAATGTGGAGGCGGGACTCTTCGTCCGATGTTCCCGATATTTGAGTTGCAGTTTCAGCCGTGTAATCGTAAACGTAGATCGTTCCGGGTTGATAGCCAAATTTGTTAGATTCTGAAAATAGCGATCACACAATTTATTTCATTATTTATTATAAATTAGTCAGTTTTGTATCATCTATAGTTAGACTAACAGCCTGTTTTAAGTATGTCTTACCTTTGCAATACGATGCGCATTTCTGGTTTGCTCTCGATCCCCAGGGGGCTAAAAGAATAGAATAAATAGTTAACCTTATCAAAAGTAGTCCAGTACATTAACGCGTTCGAAAAGTGAAGAAAAAAGTGTTTGTGCTTAACACGCAAGCTGCTAGATCAAAGGTTATGAATCGGACTTGATTTTTGATCGGTCAAAGGACTGCACCAGATAAGAACAGATCACAAGTGACGCATCAAACTTAAACCCACAGCGGAATATTGTAACCGAGATGATTTGAAGAGCATCATTAAAATTAACTAAGAATTGAAATTAGACTAACAGCTACAGTAGTATGTAATCTCAATACTAATGTCATCGCCTTATTTATTCAAGCGACTCTTTGCGCAAAGCCTGACACAGCGATAAGCGTTTATCAGTCATAACCTTCGTGCTAACTCATCAAAACCCTGAGAAGTTTCGCTCTCTTAATTGACAAACCATCTGATTAATTAGCTGACGAGGCACTAGTTCACCAGATCCTGCTATTTTTTCAGTTAGCTTTTTAATCCCGGTTTCCGACATTTCCCAGTTTTTCGGATTGCCTGCGCATCACTAGCTGAGTGAACTAGACAATCAAATTACTTAGCACTAAACAATAGCTACTATAAACTTAATACAATTGAAAAGTAAATGGTCAACAATAATGCTACTAATTGTTACGTGATAACAGAAGAATGGACATTGTAATAATAAGAAAAGGTCAGTACTTGCAGTAACTGATGTGGTAGCGGCTAAATAAGCCGTCACCCAAAAGATCGCTGACCGCATCTTGGCGTGAATTGGTGGCTCACTCGCAGTAATTTCGTACACGAGTCTAGCCCACCTCAAACACTCAAAAACTACCAACCCTTAGGAGACGGGTGCTCTTATATAGGCTAGCCAGTGTCCAGTAGAAACGCCACCCGCCTACCCTTCTTACCTCCCGGGCTCCTCCAAGGCAAAGTTCACGCGTTTAAACAGATTAGCTTAGTGTATTGCGTACCTTCTGTCCATCTGTTTTCAACTTTTCCAGACTATGAACTTTGTTTCCTTCCCAGCTCCCCTTTGTATCCACCGTAGGTCTCGTCCAGACGAGGAGGTTAGCAACCTTGAAAAAAAAATTAGCGCTCCGAAAACATGTTTGGAACATATTTTAATTATAACAGCATAATAGTTTCCACTACGTGCAAAAATCATTGTTTTATACTGTTACAAGATTCTCCTTTATGCGATAACGAGTAAAACTCCACCTCCGCCCGAGTTCTCGAAAAGTTTCACGCTGATTAGAATGTTGCAACTTGAACTGTAACGCAGTCTTAAGCTAAAATTCACTTCCTTTTACCCTGGCCTGCAGAAATGTGGATAGTAATTTGATTAAGCTTCTTGCAGGTGAATTAGGCCTCATTACATCATGCAAGAAAAAAGTAATGTTACAATGTAGTCACGAGTTTTCGACCCTGCCTCTCGAAGTCCAGACCGTGAGGCGCATAGGCGTTACGTGATAGGAGTTTCACCTTTACAACTTTTCGAGAAATTGTCTCTTTTTTCTGGCGAAGCAGGGAGGGGGGAGGGCTTGTAGGCTGCTCAATACAAGTAATGTCAACTGTGCGGTTAAATGGTGTAAACAAGTTATGGTTTGAATGGTAAACAGCTCCGAGGTATAGGGTCACTCAGCAATTCTAAGTTTGCTAATTGGATATGAGCTACGTTAAGGTTTTCGGTACTGCAATAATAAAAATAAGTATAACAGTTAATATAATATAATAATAGCAATTACTTGTCAATCTCTCTTAACTTAATAATCTCAAATTCTTTGAGAATTACTCGGGATAACCATGAATCGTTTTGAAGGCATTGGCCGACTACGAATCGATAATTTTTCTTAGCCCTACAGTACCGAATCTTTGCCGTTATATGAATATAAATTTTAGAATTAAGGGAATGTCTGAATATCTGTGCCATCAGTAGTGAGATTTTGACTAATTCTTGCAAATTCTTATGTAATAACTTCATTTGGCCAAACGGTATTTCTCTTCGCAGTAGGTAGCAATGTTTAGTTGCGTAGAAATAAACATTCATTATAAAAGAGTACGGCGGAGAATCACTTTGTATAGTCGAGTTGACAACAGCCAGGTTAGTTTGACAGGGTTGAAAGATGTCGAACTGTTCTCTTATTTTGATAACCAAACGACCAGAATAGAGTCGAAGCTTTGTTGGAAGGAATTCATTGTTAACGACACGGACGGGTCAAATTCGAAGAGCTGCTTATGTAATTCCTTATAACTTTCTATTATAAATATATATTGCTAATTGGATATAATTATAAATAACCTGTAATTGTATCATTTGTAGTACACATAACTATAATCTATTATTCCTTATGATTTCCTCTGGTAATAAATTGTCACTTAATTTTTGATACATTAAAATTACACCTATAAAGGTAACGATAAAATATCATATCCAAGGTAAATTACCTGTTATGACACTGTAGGTAAGGAATTACCACATACTTATCCTTCTGAGATTCAATATTAAATGCGGATCCCTGAAATATGCATACAAATGGGATAATAACTGTTTCCCAGCGAACCTGATAGGGATTCATCTTAATTAACTGAACCTGGTTATCACGTAGGTAATAATAATAAGTATTACAGCACATAATCATCATTTTGTTAGTATGTAGAAAACAGTAATATTACCTTGGGTAGGTTTTATCGTTTTAAGTGATTGATTACATAACGAACATAAAGGTTAAAAGGAAAAACGGCCTTCACCGGTACTATTGTGAGTTATGCCTTTTCGTCTTTGACCGAGCACAGGTTCAAAGTTTCTCAAGTAATTCAGAAGTGAATAGTCCGACTAGTAAATTTTATGTTTGTTTTAAAAGAAGCCAGTATCTATTTAATCAGCTAATGGAAAAGTGATTTACATTTAAGTTTAATCATATTTTAATGTAACATGTCATGAGATAGAAACCAGCTATTAATCACCCAATTTTCACCGTAGATATTAATCAATATATATATAATTAATTCAGAATTGACTGACTTTATTATTTATAATTGTAAAGTTTATAATTTTCTTAAAGTATAGCCTAAGGAATATTTAATGTAATTCAGTTTAAACTGCCCTCAAATAAGTTTCTCGTCGGTTAAACGAAATCAGAACGAGAACTGCATGACCTATTCGACCTAATATTTGCAACATGTGCACAAAATGCTCCAATCTGTGTCTGATAACGTCAAGGATTGACAAACCGCAAAAGCTAAACTCGTGTAACGCTACAGAAGAGAAGGGTTGACGACTTTTATAAACATTAAGTTTGCAGTAAACGCGGTTTAAGTTTTTCAGTTTTTTTCCTTGTTTGCTTCGTTTTTCAGTCTTTAAATTATCTTGACAAACGTAACTTATTTTTTGGTGATTTTCAGTTTCCAAGTGGTTTGCTGCCATATTGGAGGAAAAAAGCCGTCAGATAATATTTTGTTACTTATTGATATGGTTCTAAGCGTTTGTTTACCAAAGCGTCTCGCTTTGATAAGACAACTTCTCTTGGTTGGCAGAGATTTGATGCGCGTTTTGACTCCATCATCGTCAGCAGTTCGTTTCAAGCCGTCGGAAAAATTGAAAATATAAATGCTGCTCACAAGGCAGTGCGCGCACAGCTACGGCTTTACTTAACCTTGATCTTACTGATAACAGCCTAGCGGACAAAGGTTTTATTCCATAATTTTTCTCTTTATAACGAAGAACGAGTAAAGCAAGAATTCTCATCTGTCGACGTCGCTTTGGGAAAGCATAACTACGACGGAATAATAATTAAGTTGGCTAATAATAATTTAGACTCTTGAAACTCGCATGTGCATACATGTAAGTAACTTCTAATTTCAAATAGATTTGGTTAAAAATAGAAAGCCCCGCGCACAAAAGTGTCCCGAGTATAATACGGGACTGGAAAGTTATCCGAGTCATCTGAATTTTCTAAAGAAAGGTCGTGGAATATAATGGCTTGAAATAGCTAATATTACCTGGAAACCTAAGTGGTTCTCTCAGTTTGCCAGGATCTCTCACAAGGTAAGCAACAGTAGATCGGCTGTTACAGTCAGGAAATTCAAATTTAGTTTAATTCTAGAACTGCTTACATGCTGTGTTAGCGATTAATGATTAGTACTCGTAAGGAAAAGCAGAGATACCAACTGTTGAAATTAAAGACAACTTAAAATTTGATGCAGTTTGTAATATTAACCAAGTTTAACAATTCGTCTTCAAAATATGCAATTGACTTCAAAAAGTGGCTTCAGCCGGTGTAATCGGGCTTTATTAAGTAAATCACTATTGGGTGGGATACTCAGCAAAAAAGCACACCCTTCCCATTCCATTTGTTGTACATCTTACGTGCTTGTAATGTATAGAAGTAGACTGAGAAGTCTTTAGAAGTTACGATACACAATTTAAGATAACAGATCCCTTTTTTCTACTTTTTTATGAATACAAGAAAAATACACGGGGCGAGTATACTCGGAGCACGCAATTTTCAACTAGCGGCGGACAAAAAAGTGTCTCTTCATACTCGTCTAGCGTCAAGGTAGAAACTTCGTTTCAAACGCAAGTAGTAGCTCGAAGGTGGCGCCATCTGAAAATATAACTTTTATTACATTTTGAAGATTCTATCCCTATAAAAAGGCGCTATAAAATAAAGTGAAATCAGAAAATTTGGAGGTTTTTCTTTATTATCTCAGCTGCTGTATGAACCGTTTCCAAATTAAAATTAATATTTTACATTAAATAATAATTTAAAAAAAACTAATTCATAGTAAGGGAAATGGAGTACTTTTTATTGGTAGGTTGACAATAATTTCCACCTAACTTGATTTGAATTGGAACGCATTACGTTCATAGGTTCCCTTACATTTCCAAGTAGCTTGATTTGAAATGGAACGCATTGCGTTCATAGGTTGACTAACAATATAAACTAGCTTGATTTGAAATGGAACGCTTTACTTTCTTAAGTTGACTATCATTACCAAGTAGCTTGGTTTGATTTGGAACGCATTGCTTTCGTAGGTTGACTATTGTTAGCCGCGACGCGATAACTTGGTCCTTTTTTTTTAAAGAGTAAACGGCTAATATGAGATAATCCTCGAGATGCCAAACCAATCGCCTTTCACACTTTGAGTCTGCAACAAGTTTCGTACTCGCAGTGCGTTCGCGGCCAACGTGGGCCCCTTATACCAGCATGTACCCACCACCAACTTACGTAATTAACAAATGTGAATTGATTATATAATTCATTGCAGTGGTAACTTGGACCTTTTCGTTCCCATCAAGGTTGCAAGTAGCCCCGCCCTTTTACTTTAACCTCTGCCATGCAAATTTCAACTCTTTTATGAGTGCGAGAGCTTTTCCTCAGCGTATATTTTTCTCGCTTTGGTACCCACCTTCGCCGCTTGCGAGGCAACTGCCTCGTGAAGCCCTGTCTGTAGGCACCTTTTCAGTGAAATATTTAGTCACCAATGCGAAAAATTTTGAATCTGAATAAATTAAGAGTCAACAATAGTATATATACATATACTTGATTAAAATTACGATCAATGAACATACTGAAATTATTGTGAAGTACTAAATCATGCCGGTAGATGGCTCTAAGTGCTAACCATTATTCCGGTCGTGAACTGGATGCAATCGTGTTGTCTGCTTCATGTGTGCAATGTTGAAATGCGAAACGCTTATTGTGCAGATTTGCGTTTGTAACACGAGTTCTCGCTCTTAACCGAATATCGGATGATCCATCGTTTTGTAACTGTTGCCTAGGAATTGGTATCAACACTGAGCACACGTATTAATTATACTTCTTAAAATCGTTAGCAAGGTAACACGCGGTTTTAATTGGGCGCGTAATTTGAAAATAGAGCTGAAAAAATAAATTCAAAAATTACACCAGGTCATGTCTGATTGCAACATCTCTTGAGTCTTGTATTGCGCTTTGCATTTAGAATTAGATAGTAGGTAGAAGTGACACATATTGTTCTTATTACAGGATAGTGAAGCAGTCGGTTTTATATTGGCGGGAACAATAATGGCTGCTGCTAACAATGTCGGGATTTTGGCTATGGAAATCTACTTTCCGTCGCAGTACGTAGACGAGGAGAAACTGGAGGAGTTTGATGGAGTCGCTAAGGGCAAGTACACGATAGGACTCGGCCAGCATCGCATGGCATTCTGTGACGACAGAGAAGACATTAACTCCATGTGCTTGACGGTGGTTCAACGCTTAATGGAAAGGACACACACTAGTAAGAACTATCCTTTTAATTCTGTCTTCAGTTAAGTGTCATACTTGTTATTCACAGGTTATGAGAACATTGGGCGCCTTGAAGTCGGAACAGAGACCATCGTCGACAAATCAAAGAGCGTCAAGACCGTCCTGATGCAACTTTTTGAGGAGAGTGGCAACACTGATATCGAGGGAATCGATACCACAAACGCTTGCTACGGAGGAACTTCCGCACTTTTCAATGCAATCTCCTGGATTGAATCGAAATCCTGGGACAGTCGCTTAGCGATTGTCGTAGCTGGAGATATCGCTGTTTATGCGAGTGGCAGTGCCCGACCAACGGGAGGCGCGGGGGCCATTGCCATGCTTGTAGGACCAAACGCTCCATTAGTTATGGAAAATGGTAATTTGCAAGTATTATACGTATGTATTCCTATTGAAGTTTTAATAAGCTAATATCTAAAAGATGTTGAGATTGGCACCCAGGTAACAAATGTATTTAGCGTAATTAAAATGCATACAGGATCTGTTTAAACACAACAATTATATCAGTTGTACTCATAATTATACAAAAACTAAAGTTCTTCCATCTTTGAACAGTGCGGTCTACCCACATGGCTCACGTGTACGACTTCTACAAACCGGACCTGCTATCCGAGTATCCAGTCGTAGATGGGAAGCTCTCCATACAGTGCTACCTGAGTGCCTTGGATCGTTGCTACCAGTTGTTCTATGAGAAGCGGAAGAAGTTGACGTCGAAAGAAACCTGCCTGGATGATTTTGATTACTTTTGCTTCCACTCGCCCTATTGCAAACTTGTGCAAAAAAGCCTGGCCCGACTTTTATTCAATGATCTGCGGCTCTCCAGCAGCGAGGCAACTTCAGACAAATTCACTGGTTTGGAACAATTTAGGTACTATGGTATTTTGGCACAAAGTCTGGCTTTTGTACAGACCCTTTCAGTCCTCTTTTCCTTACCAACTTATCTAAACATTTGTGCTAATTGGTTCTGCAGGACCTTAAAAATCGAAGATACTTACTTCAATCGAGATTTGGAGCAGGCGTTCGTAACTCACAGCAAACAGATGTTTTCCGCCAAAACTCAACCGTCTCTGCTGTTTGCCAGTCAAGTTGGCAACATGTACACGCCGTCTCTCTACGGAGGACTGATGTCTTTGTTTGTCAAGTACCGCTTCCAAACTAGAATACTCGGACACTTAAAACCAAATGAATATAATGTTAACTATATCAAGTTTTTTTGTGCAGTGGTTCTAAAGAGTCTCTGCTTGGCAAGCGCATCGGTATGTTTTCCTACGGATCGGGACTGGCAGCCAGTTTGTTCTCCCTACGAGTGACTTCGGATGAAGCTAGTTTAAGCGACTTCATAGCCACGTTTAAGGGGCTTCAATCTAGACTAGATTCACGACGAGCCGTGCCGCCCAGTGATTTTGTCGACGTGCTAAAGCTCCGTGAGGAAACTCACCATAAAGGTAAAAAAAAAGTCACACAGTCGACCTTCTATCTTGAAAAGAAGTATCGATTCTTCATCACGTGAAACAATTACATTAATTATTTATCAAGGAGTTAAACAAAAGTTGTACGATTTGAAATTGCCGATAACTGTTTAAGAGGAACAGTAAGATCCACGCTAGAGGAACTAAAAAATGGTGGACAGAGATTTCATTGTGACTACATTGGTAAATAAGATCGAATCTAAGTATTTTCTGTACGTTTAGCGCCGTACCAGCCAGTTGGAGCCGTTGATTTATTGTTTCCGGGGACGTACTACTTAACCGAGGTGGACGCAATGCATCGTCGAACTTACGCTCGTCGGCCAGTAGATAACAATGAAAGGGTCATGTGCAACGGTGTATAAGAAGAAAGAACATTCGTCGTCGTTCCCTTTTCTTTTAGATAGTAGTACACTTCCCTAGTCTTTTTTTCTTGTTCTCCTCTGAGATATTAATTGGATACAGTAAGCGTAGGAAGAAGGTGGAGGACGTTGCATTGACGCGCGTCGTACAGTCTGCTGTTAATACATGACAGTAATAGCTGGTTTTTGGATGATGACGACTTGTTTAATAGTACCAGATTTGCTAGATTTAGATGCCGATGCCTACGTGGGATGTCTTTGAGAGCACGTGACCGGTAAGGTCAACGATGGAATGAGGCCAGATTGGGCGTACCATGGTGCTGGCCGTGGAAATGGTTGCACTTAAAGATTAGCCCTCATCTCGCTTATTGGACATGGTTATTACATCCCCGGCGTATTAGAAGAGCTGCAGCTTAATTGGCGGCCCGCACTTTTGAACCGGTGATCTGCGTAATTGCCGATCTGTTAGCGAAAGTCATTAAGTGAGCGCCGTCGTTAAGACCACCACCACTTAGGTGTACTGCTCACTAAGACCTCGACTAACCTTCACTGCTAAATCTCTCTCCTTTTTGTCCCTCCCCCACTCTCTTCGTCGCTTTTGCTTCTACTCTAAGGGAGCAATGGGAAAAAGTGCAGTGGCTGCCTTCTTCTCCCTTTGTCCTCAATCGTCTCTGCTAGGATACACCTCCAAAGACGCTAACGCGGCTTTTTTGGAACCAAGAATTAGATTATACCGACTAAATGGATGTTTGCATGGTGGGATCTTTCAGAGATGGAGAGATTGATTCTTTCCCGTGTTTTTCTCTCGTCTTCTTTCCATCTCTTTTTACGTGCTATATAGCCTTTCTCTCTTCTGACGTACTGTTACGAAGCAGCAAACTTAAGTATTTTGCTAATAGTATTTGAACTGTCGAATGCCGAACTTAAACGTTATAATAAAGGTAACAGAGATTTCATCTACATTTTGAGGTAGCGACATTCACACTTCCTGGTTATTATAAATAAACTTGTATCAGCACGTGCATATCTGTTGTCGAAATTATTCCTGTCGAAGTAACTTCTGTATGGCACATCCTGTAGACATCCGACCATAAACAGGGATTCGATTGTCTGAAACGTTGTCAAGTTTTACTTAACACGAGAAGGAACTTAAGTCCGAAGTAAGTAGCAAACCGAGAAGATATTTTTCCCTGACAAAGACGCCATAGTTATCGTAGATTTCGGTATTGAAGGGGCTGATGGGTTAGAGTCGGCAGCGGAATCGGCGTTCGGCTTCACGCGTCATTTAGCGGCGTCGCATCTTTGAGTTCCGGCAGTCGTGCACCAGATAAAGGGGTCAGATGCTATGACACCTTCCGTTAGGCGGACGTCGATATGGACGACACACGACCAGTTCCCTACCCCTGGACACACGATGACCAACAACATATTCCCCTCTTTTCAGCACGTCCTCAATACTGTCTATTGTCTACGTTTGGTCCAACTGTTTGTCGAGTTATCTTTTACTTGTCTGGTTCTCTGACTGAAAACATGTTTTCATCACATCGATCAAAGTTGGCATCATTTGAAAGTTAACTCGAGTTACATTTCCCATTAGATTCTACGTCTTGTCCGTGCAGCTGTTTGTCGAACTATGTTTTACGTTGTCTGATTCTCTGACTGGAAACTTGTGTTCATCACATGAAATTTAGCATCATTTGAAAGTAAACTCGTTGCATTTCCATTAGATTCCACGTTTTGTCCATGCATCCGTTTAGCTAAGTTTTACGTTCTCTGATTCTCTGATTGAAAACATGTTTTCTTCGCATCAAAGTAATTGACATCAGTCAAAAGTTAACTCGAATTACAAGAGTTAAACTAACAGCCGCGTAAATGAAGACTCGTCATCAAAACTCATACATCGCTTTTGGAATGCGACCCATCCAACTTTCAGTAACCACTATACCATACCGAATGAATCCGACGGTTCATTCGGTGATTAAAAACAGAATTCAACACGGGTATCAGGTTAAGGAAATTACCTACACGGGGTTGTCTTTTGTCTAATAAATTTATGGAATGAATTGCTGTACTTACTAAAAATGTTGTTCAAAATCATAATTACTTCAGTTTAATACGTATTCAATTAAAGTAGGGATCTTGCCAGGTGATACATAACGAGAACTGTATGTTTCAGTACAAAGAGACCTAATCTGCCTGGCATTGTATCCATGTTACAGCATTGCTGACGAACGTATTATTGAATGAAATGGTTTAAAATAACTGAATGTGAAATCCGTGAAACAAGAAGGATTCACTTGGGTGATTATAACAAAACTGCTAGAGACTTACACCGCCCTATATTTACCATATGGATGGCTTACTAACCTAAATATTACTAAAATCAGACATGATTTATCGTAATATAATATTGTGTGATGATAAAAGAGTTTTGTTAGGCGATTGGAAAGAGCAATTGTACGTATCAGGGACAGCATACCGCGCCTTTCTCTCTGGTTTGCCCTGCTAATGGGTCAACTGGAAAAATGTGTCGCCTCGAAAAATCATTGCACGATAAGCACGTTATTTAGTGGCCATTTCTTCCTCCTCCCTTGCAGATGGGAGCTGTCTATGATTCCCTGCTTCCTTTCCTAATCTATTGCGTCTCCCTCCTTTCTCGTCTAGTTTGGTTTGTTCTCTGCACAGTGCCGTATACGACGAGTTATAAAGAACTGTAGATAAAGCAAAGTCTTATGATGTTAAATAAAACTTAAACTTTTTCAGTTGGGCGTCATGAAGAGTGAGGTGACTAGAGCAGGATCCGTCTTTAACGTGTGGCAGCATATCGCAATATCGCATTACACTACAAAGTCATTGTGATTGTCATATGAAATACTATGATTAACTAAATTTCATAACCAGTTTTTCGACATTAAGTTATGCTCCTTATCTGGGCGGGTTTCTTCGAAGACAGGGTTTTTAAATTGCCTCTAGTTTAGTCGTTTTTGTAAAAGTGCAGAGGTTTTGTAGCGTGCAGTTATATAGGGCTTTTTGTGGCCCTCGTCCATTAGACCGGTAATATTTTTGTTTGTAAACCGGAGAATGTTGACACTGTCCGTTTTCTGGTCGCAAAATTGGAGGTCGTGCAGGAAACAGACACGCAAGCCAAATCATGTTATAAAATAAACAACGAAGGGTATTCTTCAGAAAGATCATATGGTGACGTAAGAATTCGTGAAACAGATTCTCGCAGTGAAAGTCTCAGCTGGATGAACAATAAACATCAAAGATCAGGGCATATCGTGCACTGAGGACAGCAAACGATGATCGAATGTTTATGGATTTTTACCATCTTGGATGCGCTAACACATAATGTGAATTACACTGTGATGCAATGAGTGTACAGTCTTGTGAATAATACAAAAAATGGTTCTTGCTGGGGAAAGTTGATCGCACCCATGTTTTCAGAGATAAAACAACCCAAAAAATAACATATGTAGAACTGATAGTACGTTATACACTATTAAAAGTTTCAGTTAAATCGTGTTGGTAGTTTCACCAAAATAAAATTCTAAACTTAAAAAGATTCATAACTTCCCACCTTTCAGACTGTGCGTCAAACCCTACCTTTTGATCTGCAAGTTCAGTTATCTTGTGATGGGTTAATTGTGGTGCTCGTCACATTGAGTTAAACCACACCGTGAAAACAGGGTTCTTGTTTTAACAATCATGTTCGAGTACGTGTTCAAGAACGAGTGAAAGAAGACATGTGGTATAAAGAGTGCAACCAGTTCTGCAAGGTCTCGGTCTTTCAAGGCTGTGGTGGAGAGGATTAGCTTTTATTGCCGTTCCAGCAGAGGACATGCTGAAGAAACACCAAGCTTTGAAGTATACAGTTAGAATGCTACTCGACTAGAAAAAAAAACACAACAGAAATGAACTAAAAAGTGGATTGGTTATGCCAATAGAACCGGAAAGATATGCGTGTTAAAGGATTATTAACAAATTGGAGCCGTTCTTCAGATAACTCAAATATACTAAATTTTAACTTGGTAAAATTTCCCCATTAACAAAAAACGAGTTGAGTTTTACCTGCTATATGGAATTTGTATTATGTGGTCAATGGTACAGTACTGAACATCTTACTGCTGCAAAATAATACGATACACTTTTTATTTATACGAGTGTCTGATAATACTGCATTAGCCAAGGTAGTTTTATTACTCAGCATGCTGACCTGGTGCATGGGAATTTGGTATCTTTTAAATAATTCATCTGTAAAGTTCGTCTGCTGGAAGTCATCGAAGAAGCTTTGTAGATCTCTTCATCCTTTCACGTTCTGAGATTTTATTTCAGAGGACTTCCCGTGGAAGAGGCTGAATCTTATGGACTTAATCTGGTTATAGTCTCTCGCCATTTTACTTTAATTAACTCTAATTCAGTTAATTGTATTGTTATCTAGTTAATTTAAGTTAAGCTGCTACTTGTCATCATTATAACGTTACTGCTGCGTCCTTTTAATAGTGTAATGTCTTTGCATGAATTTGCTAAATCCCAAGTATAGATTAATGTTATGTGTTTATGGTTATTTATTATTATTATTACTATTAGTGCCATTACTAGACATAATATTGTACAGATTTGATGTTAACTTTGATTGAAGTCTTCTTTTCTCGAGTCGTAACAGGTTTTCAAAGTACAGGGATACAGCTATTACTGTTTTTCTCGAAAATTTTCGCGCTATTTGATGGCCCCATCAGTGTAGCTTTACGGTGTTGCAGCCAAACGCCTAACTTCACTATTACTACTGCACTCGAGTCTTGTCTTTACAGATACTGCGCAATTTGAAATACGTGCATACATTTTAACGACAAATGAATGCTGTACGAGTACTACAAGTTGTTTTCCCCACAAAAAAGCTAAATCTGTTGCATACTTGAAGCAGTTCGATTTAACTTTCGTCTATTAATTTGCTGTCCAAAAGACCGTGAAATCCTCATCTGAAAAAGGAATCGATAGATCTACTAACCGCCTTTAAACAAGACGCATAGCCAAAATGAAATTGAACTCGATGGGAACCCACACAGCCTAAGATTATTCAATTGTAGGTTAGAGACCCAGAGAGGAGGGATTACGCAATACGCATGCGCCGCAGTGTTTGCACGCACGTGACGTCACAAGTATTAGTCCGGTTCGAGTCCGGTTCTCGCTCCGTGGCGCTAGTGTTATGCGGCTGGCGAGCTAAATATTGCCTCAGTGCGGCTCGGACTCGCATGGCAGTAAGGTGTCGTCAGACCAAGGGGGGGACCGAAACTTGGTTTCTTTGCATTCAAGTACCTGAGACATACAACTGAAAACAGTAAAAGGACACCCTGATTCGAGACGAGACATCCCTGCTCGTTTGGCGCGCATCTAGGACGCTGCCTCAAGTCTTAAGTGCTGCCCTCTACGCGCTATGTCAACTTGGATACAGGCGCACAGTTGAAGAATTAAAATGACCATGGTAAGTTTTCAAACCACCAATTAGCTTTAGCGGATTTCATTTAACTTTGTTTTACTGAGAGTCGTTGCGTGCTAGAGCTCTTCACTGTTTAAGTTTGGCCTTGCCCGATGTAAGAGGGCCAGCCAAACGCTCAATAAAAACCTTCGTCTTTCCACCCCCGGTTTGCCTTTTAACTTTTCTTCTTGTACCCTGCACATCCCATGCAAATTCCTCGTGAGCCATTTCGCTTCAATCAATAGGTTTTTTTTTCCATTCTTCCTTTTTCCCTTCTTTTCTTAGCCGACTTATTGATCCGTGTGTTCGATCAATTGTTTTCCGGCTCGAAAATCGAATTAATCTAGACACACCTTGTTGCAAAGCAAAACCCCTACTGCGTGTGTGTAAATAGTTCTTTTTTATTTTCTGTTTACGACGGCTGCCATCTTGTGACGTCATGTGGCACCAGCATTAGGAAGTCCAGTTTCAAAAACAAATATTTCTTTTTTTTACATTTAAAAATTTCCTCCAAGTTCAGGTTTGATACAGTTCGCGTTAGTCTTGAAAAAATCAGTTTCTTATCGTGGTTTCCTTATTAAGAAGAAGAAAATATTCATAAAAGTAGATGTAAGGCGTGCGCTGCGTTGGTTAAGCGAGAGCCTTGCACGTCTCACATGACCTTGTGTGTGTGTGTGTGTGTGTGTGTGTGTGTGTGTGTGTAGCAAGTAGGAATTTCAAAACCAAATTGATATTCTCTTCACTTCTTTCCTGTTTTTATTCTCTCCTTCTCGCCCTATCCTCAGTCGTGCGATAATTAATCCCTGGAAAGTATACACTTTTCGATTCCTTGCACTGTGACAAAGTGCTAATTCACCCAAGGGTACTTAAAGATGCAAGTTCCAGTCAGAACATGCTCGCACGGAAAAGGGAGCTTCTTAAAAAAAACGAGCACGAGTTCTAATTCCCAGGCTTGGGGCTCAAGTTCTTACTAAAGGCTTTGTGAATTTCTGCGTCCGTCTTTGGTATGCACAAATCAAATGTGTACTGAAAATGGGAGAAAAATTGCAGCATAATTCCATGTTGTGCTGGTCAATCTCTCGTGGGAAAGGTACGGGCAAACACAGTGTTTCCTGGAGCATTTTACACGAAGGTTGTTGTACTCTTCAGTGAGCTGCCGACGAGCAGTCTATATCGGAAATCTAGTGCAGCATTGCACAGGTTGTGTGTGAGACAGGGACCTAAGAGTCTATTTTCGTTGCTACCAGGTCGATGCGGGGTTCGTTACGTTACGCTTACCCTCTGAAAATTCCTCAAATTATAGGTCCAGCTTCCATAACTGCATGTTTTCATCCCCTGTATCTGGTTAGACAAGTCAGGTTAGGGAAATCCAGTCATGTCTTGCTGTTATACTTTTTTCGCTGGTTGGAAACCCCCTCTCGGAACCTAAATATACATTTGGTTATTGAGGCGTCCACACAGCGCCGTTATACTTTCAGTGTAAAAGAGTACCCACGCTCTTGTACTTGTACAGCTTCTCGGATTTAGTAGACTAGTTGAGATACCAACTTGCTGTTGTTACTACACGAGCAGGTGAAAGAGGGTCGTTGAATGTTGGCGAAGATTATACTGCGGTTCTTTCATTCATGATTTTAAAAGTATGAGAAGTTGATGAAGATACTCTTTATTATTAAGAAATGTATATTCAAGTGTCAAAAGCAGGTAATTTATTGGTTTGCAAGGCAAGTACAAGTTAGAGGAACCTGTTTGCTTGAATTACGCACTGGAACTATTCCTTGTGGTGCAAGTATTACTATGCACGATAAGTGGCCCTCACAAGTTCAAGGACTTTCAGAGTTGTTCTTTTTGGCGTCCTTAAAGGTTGATTGGTACTACTCAGTAGGGAAGAATATAATAAAAAAATAAAACGGGTGCTCAAAAGGTAATTCTACTGAGGGACATCTGGTAGGCTCAGGGATGTGCTAGATACATGTTCCACGGGACGCGATATGCTTCTTTCACCGAGGACTCGGTTCAGTTTGAATTCTGGAGCGAGTGATTGAGTTGAACGTCCTTGCAGCGACCTTGCCGTTGTTGTGTGCTTTAGCGACGCTCACCCAAACTCGTTTTTCGACTAATGTATTCCGACTCTTGTTGGAGCAACTGGGAAGGTGTACGTATGAACGCAACGTGACGCGCATCAAGCAGAGAGGGCAGCAAACAATTTCTTGTTGGCTCTGATGAGAAAGGTTCATTTCATTTGCATATGCCAAAGGGCGTAAGTGTACAGCTTGTTACAAATTAAGCTCCACTTTCGTGTTGTCGATTAGCTTCTTCACGCTTCTACCGTTCAGCTTCACATGTTTGCTTCAGAATATTTTTTGCCCTCATTTTCTATACATCTATCACACAGTTGGGATTATTGACATCTTACTGACCATCGACATTAACCTGTAATTTAGGTGTTATTACTTTTAAGTATATTCCATCCCAGATACTAGATTCTCGAAAGAATTGTCCTGAAACAGCCTCTTACTTCGCCTTACGTGGGGTCAAGCACTTTGAAGAGGAAGGGAGTAAAAGAATTAGACGGGGGGTTAGGGGGGAGAAAAAAAGGAAGAAAAGGATCCGCCCGAGTTCAATCAGCGAGGACGGGCAGAGTCGTGTCCAGTAGTTGGCGATTTACGGCACCATCAGGGCGAAGTGATGTGCCGTGGCGAACTAAAACTTCGCATCACTGAACAGCCGTAAGCGCATCCGACCTATAACCAATGCTACCGTTGCATCACCATCACAAGGTACCGGCAAAGATATAACAAATTCCATAACGAGTACGAAGTTTCGTCAATTAAACGGAACCAGACGATGTAAAATTCTTGGGCATCTATTTCTTTCTCCAGAGGATTTCGACTGCTTTGAAAGGTAGACATGGAGAACTATGCCATGAATGGCTCGGTAGTGCTGTGCATACTTATTTAAGTGTAAATTTGTACTGATTTGTAGCAAGTTCACTTTTACGAGGGAGAATAAAGAGGATTTTATATTTTGCCTTGACTAGCCTGTGACGGAGGTTCCGAGTAGGAAACCACCACAGTGAATGACGCTTATGCATAACATGACCATTGAGGGGTAGCCATAAAATTAGTATGGGAGACGCTGCCGTAAAACGATATATAGCTTCATGTACACAATGAAACTTATCTGGCAAAATGCATCTAAGGACGTTTTAACGGCTTTCGCAGTTGAATGTTAGGCTTGTACAAACTTTACTCTTTCTCGATGATATTTTGAAAAAGGAACTGCTGTGTTAAAGATATATCGGAAAGTCATATCGACGATACTTCTCTCCCGTGCCTACATTTGATGGCGAGGCGCAGTGCTTTATGGAACGGACGCCATTGCACCGGGTTACAATGCAGATGTGGGACGGTAGTAGATTCCGAGTGGGTGTTGCAGTATGTAAAGCGTGTGACCAACTTGGAATACATATATACGGTCATTATGCAGCTATGGGGGTTGGTATCGTTGCAATAGTCATTCGTTTAAGGCAGGCAGGAGCTGCCTGCTGGTGACACGACAGGTTCGTCCCATACTCGAGCCGCCGCAGCCGCTGGAATATCCTCGTCCGTTTGAGTGGCAAGAAAAGGGCGGTGATTTGCAACCACCGGCCCCTCCTCCCACTGCGGAGATGCTCGATATTCAACAATACCTTCAATTCAGATTGCTTTCCACTCGGGGCCTCCCCGAGTCTCTAAAGATGAACGACGTCATAGAGAAAGGCTTGGGCGTCCTTCTTGATGTCGGATACAGTATACACGCGTTACGCCTCTGCGGTGCTGCGCGCGACAAGACTTTGGGAGAATTCGGCAAACTGTAGAGTCTTCACTCAGCTCATTGTTCTCGTGGAAAGCCATCAACTTTAAATAAAGTGCGAGAAGAAAACAGTTTTGTTTTGTTTTTTTTTTTTTTGGGGGGGGGGTCGGTCTTTTTCGAGTTACGCTTCGATGCATTGCAGGTACGTTGCTTCGAGTCCCTGTATCGTAGCCTTATCTCTGCATGGCGTTATGCTGCCAAAGCCCCGGCTTCCTCTTCCTCAAATCATTTGGCTGCGAAAATTGCTGTGTAGGAATGTTTGTCGCGCGCGTTGCGCGTCACCGATCGCCTGAATTTGTTTCCCTTTTTGTACTTTCTATACGTTCACCGAGGCGACCCGACCCTTCCCCCCCCCCTCGGTTGTCAGAGAAATTTATCTGTTGTTGCCCAGGGCAATAGTAATTCAATTAAAGCAAAACAAGGATATAAATAAAGAGTGAAGTAAAGGCAACGAATGAGACGAAAAAGAAATGCCCTACCTTGAACACTGTTATACGTGCGATGGGTGCGTATAAATAACATCTCTTGGTCCTTGCTCATGTTGCAGCTATAAAGAATTGAAGAGACTGACGTCTTTATGACTACGTGTGACAATATTTTCAAGCAAGCTATTTATGATACGTTTGTTTCACAAGTGGACGGATTAAAGGTGCGGAAGACATGTTTTTTTAGCGACGACTCTCTGGCAAGGGAGAGCTTCAATAGACGAGAGATGAGAATAGTGCTAGTTGATAGTCTGTGCAAGCGATATGATATGGCTGTGCGGGAAAAGACGACACGCAGACAGAACTAACTTTTTCTCCATATGATGCATTTTCAATGATGGCACGTTTTTACTGCCGATGCTTGTCTGATATGACATGCGGATGTGATGGAACAGGGCCCCGTTTTCTCATGACTCGTTCAAATGGGCCCTTTGTATCATCATTCGCTGCCACTGGTTTTCTGTTTTTCCCCTTTTTAATATCACTTTTGGGTTTTCTTCATCAGACAGCCAACAGAACTATCGAAGCTCAGTGTTGAATCCAGACGAAGTGAGTAAAAGCTTCGATTGATCTCTCCCTTCTTCTTCCCAGTGGGTCAGATCCGGCTTTGTTAGGCATTCAGTGGGTCATTTTCTAGTGAAACTTTCACCGAGCCCAGTAAAACGAATGAATTGAAATCAAGTGGTGACTGTAGCGCATCGACGAAAATAACAAAAATGTGATGGGTCCCGTGATTGATTTTTTGAAATTGCAATTTCAGGATGAGTTCCATCCATTTATTGAGGCACTTCTGCCTTACGTCAAGGCTTTCTCGTACACGTGGTTCAACCTGCAAGCTGCCAAAAGGAAGTACTTCAAGAAACACGAGAAGCGGATGTCTTTAGAGGAAGAGCGCCGTTGCAAAGAAGAACTTCAGGTTAGTTTTTTTCCAAATAATTTTTTTTTTAAAATTAGCATAATTTTCATTAATTTATTATTATGCTTTTACGGCACTGAAATCGACGAGAAAGATCACAATAATCTTAATTTAATATGGAGAGAACAATTCGTGAATTGTATTACGAAGTATAAGTTGCTCGTACGCTCCGTGCATGGAGAACCAAGTATTACGTGTTCGTAGGAATCGTCGACGGCACGGATCGATTATACCGATTATTGAATTATGAATATTGATTAGCCAAGCCTTGAATGTATTAGCGATGTAATTATCGCTTCGAGGTATCTTTCAGGCGACCCTGCGTGTGCAATTTACAGGGGGGGTTTGCAGCACGCCCGAAGACTAGGAAAGTTGGGAGGTAAAGTGTGTGTTGTAAGAGAACGAGCGGGCAAATGTCGTGCTGTTCAAACATTTTAATGGATCCCCCGGGTAGAAAAGGTCAAAGATGAAAATTAACTCGAGAGGTTATATATATGGATGGTCCATTCCATCTGAATAACGCTTGTTTGATACATACCAACAAGTTCACGGTCGTCGTAGTTTCTGAAACTGTTCTTTTGAGAATCGTTTTATTGATGGATAAATGTAGCTGACGTTTTAGGGCTCCTCCCGACTCATAAAAGCTTCAGGGGTTACTTCTGTTCCCCCTAACACTGCGTAACTACATCTTCAAGAACATGGTGCATCGTAGTATTACCGTATGCATATACTTTATCGAAGTAAACGTGCAAGTTAACTTGGGAAAACTACTAGCGAAGAATGAGTAGACAATAGCCGCTCTGTTAACATATAGTAACCTTAGATGATTATAGATAGTTAATTTATATACGCAAACTGCAACAATCATCTATATCAAAACAATATTAATCCTAATTGAAGGAACAAACTATTGGGAATCAGAGCACGGATTAACAAAGAGTTTATAAAGATGTTTTTAAGTGAAAATGGATAACTTAAACACACGGAAAATAATTAGAAACGTGAAAGAACTAGCAGCAGGCTAGAAAGAGATTATAGGGAATCTTATAATAGACCATTTGACTTTGTAGTTAAGCGATGTTCGATTGTCTGTAAGGTTTCCAAAAAGCCCCGAGCGTGAGGTAGATCTTCTTCGTAGGTACAGCCGTTAGAAGTAGCGGACCCTATTGCGAAGATGCTTTCGTCTAAAAGCCTTGAGCCTATAGATAGAAAAAGGCCGTACAAATGTGAAAAGATACAAGCAGGACGTGCGCTTCAATCATTCGTGCACATAATTAGACGCGACCTACTTCGCAAGATGCGAAGGACTTGAGGGTGGAGGTGGAGATGCGGGAGCTTGCTACTTAAGCCGTCGTCGAAAGCCAACACGCATGTCCTTCAATCGTAGTCACCTTAAAGTTAATAAAGTTTCCCATTGTTTATTATTTGAGGTGCACTCTAAATGAGTCGGTCGTCTATACAGAGATGGGTTTTCTCGATTGCATGCTTGGCCGACTGCACGAAAATCGCAATTACCTATTATCGTGGGAAAAATTTGGCTTTTTACTAGGACACACTTTAATCACAAGAAGAGATATATCTTTACTGCAGTTTGCGGCAATTTCATAAATTTCGATTTCTCGTGTCACTTTGTAGTGAAAGAGAAAATAATTTTTAAAAAATCAACAATAATATTAAGAATTTATTACAGTGGAGGTGAGAGAGAGACGGGCGAGTTGAAAGGGGTTACCGTTGCTTTATTGCGTGTGATTGACCCGCTGCTTGAAAACTTCCGGGTTACAAGACAACCCGAGTTGAGAACCGGCCTTGCCGCAGGGGTAAGGACAGGTCTCAGCTGACGTTTCAACTTATTCTACGAAAGATTTAAGACCTTTTTTTTCGTCGAGATGGTATCGTTACAACTTATGTACGGGTATTATCCAAGAGAGTCCATAGTAAAATCCAAAGATCCCTTTTTAAACCCGGATAACGTTTTACAGGTCACTTGGTTTCTACTTCGTTTCAATTTTCTATCGTCTCTTGCATAGAGAGGAAGAGGTCGCGGGGCGGATGGTCAATTAAAATTGCACCTACTTTGCATATGGGAACACCTTAGTACGAGAGTCGCCAGCATAGGTGAAAGCTTACAACGTGTAAGTCATTCTCAAGAGCTTTGACATCATCTCCTGTCGACTGTTTAGAACGTACGCAAGGTCATCAGCGATTGAATTCACCATGCGTGTCAAGTTTGTGTGATCGGTTTTCAATATTCCAGTCTGCGTATGGCCTTGTGTAGGAAATCGCTTGATATTATTTGTTGATTGAAAAATGCAAGAATCAAACGAAATACTTTACGTGTTTCGGCCCTGATAGGAAAAAAAGAACACGCTAAACGAGCGCACCAGAAAAAGGTTTTAGGAATCCAATGTATTTGCCAGTTATGTGTTGTGAACCATGTAAATATAGAAGCGAATCGACACCGTTCATCACGAATGAATGAAAGTTATTTAGGAGGGACGTATTTGTACTAAAAATCGACCTGCTGCTGAAAAATTAAACACGTTTTAACAGAGGGGAAGCCAAAGAGAAGAAATTGGAAGAGTATTAGACAATAATTAAATTAGCAAACTACATTAGGCAATAAAATGTAAGTAGAAAGCAACCGAAACAATAAAGGCTAGTAAAATCGAAAGTAAACCATCAAGAAGGGGGGGGAATAAAGCCAACGTGAATCTACAGGGATTCTGGATGTCTTTCAAATTTGGCGCCGTTCCCACAGAAGGAGACCAAGAGGGAAAAATGGTTGAAGGACAAATTGAGGGATACGTTCATTAATTTGCTGGTCTTTGGTCGCAACGGACATGCGGTTTGCGTGGCTGGTGCCGTGTCGCGAGCGACGATACCCAAATGGTCGAGCGGAAATGGTCACCGGGTGATTCGTGACCTGTCATGCAACACAAACACCCCTTTTCGCCCCACTGACTTCTTACTTCGACTCGTACGCGGGCGTTTGTAAATACAAGAGCCACTGACCATTATCTTGCATTTTACGGACAATGTCTCCGTGCCTTTTGCTACTTAATGGACGCGACAGTTTTCGTCTATCCTTAACGATGTCCCACCGTAGAGCCCCAGTGATGTTGTGTCGTATGCTATTACTTCTATCGTTCATTCAGTGCACTTTAACTCGCACATGGCCAGTACATATTACCGTCGCACTGAAGAGATTATCAAACCGCTCCCTCTCTCTGTCTCTCTCTCTAGCTTCCAAAGTAGGACATATAGGGATCCAGTTGAATCATTTTTCTCAATAACGTCAACACGGAACAGCGACGTGCTCACAACCCAGTTAACTCTTAACTGATGGCGCATTTTAAGTCTAATGGAAAACCGTGCACGATGTGCGATGTGGCGCAGGATTGGGAATGACATCTCGTGATGTTCTCTACGGTGAATACTTTTCGTGCTGCCTCCTAATTAGAAGGCTAAGATGGCTGAAGGTCGTTTACCCTTGCTCAAGGCCGCTTTCAGTTCCGAGACAAGTTTAAAATAATAAGAAAAAAAAATAAGAAGCAGAAATTATTTTTTTTATCAGAAATCTTGCGTTTTACGTGCAGGCGAGTCATTAAGTTGTGAAGGATGGAAAAAGAGAGAGAGAGAGAGGGGAAAAAAATCCGTAGTCGGGTTTCCGTGAAAAATGGAGGTCACATGAAAGTTTGAAGATTTCTTAGGTGAAGTGCAGCGGAAATGGTATGCGGTGAGGGAAATGTGTGTCTATCGTGTAAGCGAGGCAGTCGTGTGTAAACAGCCAAGTTTACCCACGAAAAACTCGGCTCAAAAGAAGAAAACTAGACCGGTGGGTTCATCTAGGGGGTCGGCAACAACTTGGCAAATAAAGAAAAGAGACGCAATTTTTCCAAATTGCATTCGTCTGGAGAGGAGCCAAGCGCCCCGGGTTGAAACCTGTCCTCCGTGTTGCGGTTCTGGTTCAATTTGTTAAGAAGAAAAGGAAAAATAGAAATAATAACAGTAATAATATATATTATTATTATATATTATATATTATATATTCTATATAGAATATATAATTAAAGTTAAAGTTAAAGTTGTATTTCATAAAATGGTTCAGCAGTTTAATAATTATGAAGTGGGTGAATGTACATCACTGCTGTGCTGATTACCATTCTGTGACGTAACAGTCTCGTATTGTATACGCAGAACGAAAAACCTGAAGTGAAACAGAAATGGGCTTCTCGATTGCTTGGCAAACTTCGCAAGGATATTACACAGGAATGCCGGGAAGACTTCGTGCTCGGGATCACAGGCAAAAAACCGGCCGTTTGTGTCCTTTCAAATCCCGATCAGAAGGGCAAGATGAGACGCATCGACTGTCTTCGACAAGCTGATAAGGTACGTTCCTTGACGACGGCCAGTTTGGTCTCCACCAATGTCATTTATATAGCAGACTAATACTTTGTTCGTCTAGGTCTGGCGCTTAGATCTTGTCATGGTGATCCTCTTCAAAGCCATCCCGCTGGAAAGTACGGATGGAGAACGTCTGGAAAAGTCTCCAGATTGCTCACATCCCAACCTTTGTGTCAATCCGTACCATATAAACGTCTCCGTCAGAGAGCTCGATCTCTACTTGGCCAATTTCATCAACAGTCATGGTAAGTTTCTCATCCAAGTCTTTCAGCACTCGCAAGACATGAACTTTTTGTTCTTTTATCAATCGCCAAGGTAGTTCTTTCTGATAAACAGAAAGGGGTGAGCAAAATATAAAAGAAAGTCAGCGGGATGTTGGTGTAGAAAAGATGCTGATGGTTCAGGTTCTTGTAACGTAATTATGTTAACGAGAATGTGATAAGGCTGGCTTAAGTTATGGGACCTGGTGCAAGAGTTGCTGAGTTGGTGCCTGTAAGCAGCGTAAGCATTTGATCCGTGATTGATGATGTTGTTAATTGTATTACAGAGACTCTGAGCGGCATTTGTGATACGGGTGACAAGGTAGACGAAGATCGCAGCTTGAAAGGTAAAGCCCAAATTCTTTCTCTATACAGAATAGATAGACTCTCTTCTTGATGAAGAAACCATTAGGCCCAGTGCCAAAGTACGAGACACGAGCCCCCCTGTAGACTGGTCCCCAACGCATAGTTACACGGTGGGATTTGTGAAGGATCGTATTAAAGTCGGTGGCAATTTGAAGCATGACAGATTAGACTGGGGATGAGCACGGCGGACTATTGAGTCGGAGGACAATGACGCATTTGATTATGCGTCGAAAATAAGGACTCGGGAGGCCTGACAATTGGCGACATGTGACAAGATGGAGAAGCTTGTCGTCCCATGTGCAGCGAGTCTAACCAATTGGTGATTTAGACGAAGCAAGGGACAGCCAGTTTAGGTCAAATCTTAGGGACAGCGACAGGGGACAACGGCAAGTGATCCGTGTCGTTGCTAATCACCGGACGGTTCCTCTATGGGCCGCTAGCCCCTTGTAGCACTTGATTGATTATAGAGACTGTTTTGCCAACTAGTACCACGCCTACCTCGGCTGGAGCCACTCTTTTTGGTCCAACAATCCAGCCCGCCCTGGTTTATTTCGGCAGTTTTCTTGGGCAACCGGGGAAAAAGTTGCCTACCGTCAGCGCAAAACGCGCCGTCATCAAGTGACTATTGATTGCGTCTCCATTCAAGTACTAGCATCACTTAAGTTGCCAGCTGCTGTCTTTTTATGGCGACTCACACACTCTCTTCTCTGCTCTACAGTGTCCCATAGTCTCTCGTTTCACCGGCGCGTGCAAGTTGATATCACGTGCATTGCCCTTCCACCCCTTGCTCCAAACACAAAGTGAAAACCAACGTTCTTTTCCCAGTTCTCTATGTCAACCTAGAGGCACAAATAATTTACCCGTTGTCCCCCATGCGCAAAGAAATAACTCGGAAATGACCACGCTATCGGAGATAAGAAAAAAAAGGGTCCACCGACAGCTATCGAAAAGGAATGGCAATTTCATACTGCCGAAAAGCTTATTCATAGCGGAAGTCCCCCTTCTTTTTTGTCTGGCCGGGCTTACAGTTCTTTTGCCTCGGAGGCAGGATTTTATTTGGTCCATGGGAAGGGTTTACGTTGTACAGAAGCGAGCGTGAAGTCGTAACGTAGGATCCACAAATCAAGTGAAAATGTGGGGCGACAATAGAAGACACAGTAGAGCTGTTTCCACAAATTGGTTCCCTGGTCGCCAGTAAAACGACACGCCGACATGGGCGGAATGCTTTTATCACGAGGCATAGACGAATGAGCTTCGCGGGCCAGTTCAACTTTTAGCCCAGAATCCACCTTCTCATTCTTCGCTGCTGATCCACGACCGGGGGAAGAGAGGGGGAGGGGAGCAGGAGGTCGTATGATGCCGAGAGGGAGCCGCCGTTTTCGACAAGAGTTCATTGCAGGCACACACAACCGACGACCCTGATCAATAGTTCAAAAGAGCCTTCCATTCTACTCCATTAGTTTCGGTTTCCCGGAAAAAGGGATCCTAGGGGGAAAAACTGGATTCTCCTGCGGTTGAATGAAAAAAAAAGGGAAACGAACCTTACATTTTAACAAAAAGTTGCTGGATATTAATGGGATACTATACGCTCTTGTGTGGTAACGATCCTGAATCTTGTAGTGATAGAATCACGAAGACCCCAGATATCCAGAAGATCCCACTATAGATATGTTTGCATCTTAAACGTAGGGCGCTTCATCCTTCCTTGCATAAACGGCAGTGCTGCCACCTCCAAAATATGAAAAGTTAACTAAGAAACAGTTATTCACAGAACACACCATCGCGTAATGCTGATGTGATGCATATATGCAATGTTTCAAGCGTGTCTCTTTTGCAAATGGTTTATGGGATCCTTAGCTTACTCACGTAATGGTTTCATAGATCGAAGCGATCTAACTCTTGTAGCCAAGGACGTATCGCTGAATAAAGTCAGTAGATTATTTGTGGAAAGTCACCTGCGTTTACTGTTACTGGCGAATTCGTAGTGCATTTGCGATAATTTGCTCAAAGCATGTTGTGCTCGGCGACAGGCACAGACAGCGACTAAGGCAATAGAGTTGCACTTTACCAACTCCGCTAAACATTGATAGCGCCTTTAAGTTACTTATTATTCGACTACGCTTGTTCGTAAACGAATGCTTCATGTCCTGTTGCTCACTCGTTACGGTTGGCTGCATGCAAGCTGCCCTGCCAAGATTATACCGGCCCCGGAAAGTCAGTACTGGGCGACTTGGTTTTCATAAAAAGATTCTCAGAGATGGGCTCCGCAAAACGCTCATCGAAGTTGGGAGGTAGGGGGGGGGNNGGTAGGGGGGGGGGTAGAGATAAAGAGAGAGAGATAGGGAGATAGAGAAGAAAAAGGGGTAACTCTGGTTTGATTGTCAAAGGACGATGACGGATGTGTCCAACGTCGGTGAACGTTCGGGATAACACTTCACCCCTGAGTGAGCAAACACTGAAGGTGCGCAACCAACTCGACGAGTACTCGCGAGAACGGCACCAACAGAGTAAAAATGTTCTGCTGAGCTGGCCTTAGCAAAAGCTAGACTCTCTCTCATCCGTCAACCGTGGCAGGTGATGGTGATGATGCCTCCTCTCGCGCTCGCTCTCCCTTCGAGCTCTTTTGTAACCAAACGAGCTGATCTCTTTCTTATCCAGTACTGCTATCTCTCTACTCAATCAGTTATTGAGTCTGGCCCTCAACTTCAGCTCCACTTTCGCCCACCGACAAACGCGGGTAGGGCCCAAACAGTGCGATTCCCTCTCGTATAGAATCGACCAATACCTCGACGCCGTTGTTTGTTTATCTAATATTCCGGTCGAAAGTAATACATTCATGAGAACAGGTTCGAAAGAACAGTAGAAACCGATCCCTGGAGGAAATCTAGGGGTAAATGTCGTCTCGACCCATTGAACTGATTAACCCTTATTAGCAGCCTCCTCTCCCCCCACGGCCGATATCCTGAGTAAGCAGCTCATTATATTATCATACCGGCTTTATTGATATAAGGTTTCGTATTGTGCAGTGTCACCATCGACAAGTTTGATAGATGACGGCGAGAATACCCTGCAAGTTAATCGCTGCTACGGACAGTACGCAGTCTAGTCGTTCGCCAACAACAGCGAGCTATCGATCTCATTCATAAAAAGAGAAAGAGAGAGGAGGAAAAAAAATAATGCGACGGTTTCAAGTGGCGGACTTGCCTATAAAAACACAAGAACGGGGGGGGAGGAGAAAAAATGCCCTCCTCTATAGGTTTTAGTCACAAAGTAGCTCCAATAATCTCCTTGGGACTTTTTCGTCTGTGGTATATATACACGATCGTTGTGCAGAGTTAAGACGAGGGGTGTATTGCACACCATTACGACACCAGGACATTTTCTCACCGCATGATTTATAGCCGTTTTCAGTTGAAAATGAGCACCGAGTCTGTTTATAGCCGAAGCGAGGGGCCCACTGCATTATTTTCAGAGCAAACAAGGCTTCTTTGCAGCTCTCGCACTGATGGATTTATTTCTCTCGGAGGACTCTCTGCGTGCAAGTGGGTCAGTTCCCGGGCCAATGTAATAGCCTCATCTTTGGGAGCCGAAAACGATTTCTTCATCTGTCCATGTCAGGAGAATACTTGTTGCGGTGTTTTAATTGTCATTCATTAAAAAAAACGTTGATTTTGGAAATGTAGAGGTTCTGATGCGTAGGGACGGCGGTGTGCGCCAATCATTTCGGTGAGGTTGCGCACCTCTACATATTCCCGCTGAGAAAAGTCGACGGTGTTGGGGGCTACAACTTAAAAATAAACTCGCAATCCTTAGCATGACGTCAAAGCTGAGTCCTTGGGTCGAGGTCAGCGCCAAACTCGTCGATGGCGTCCGTTTGTCATCGAAAAGTAAAACGTAGGCGAGCTTCTATTTTCTCCCATAGCCCGATACACTTTTCTTCTCGCTTCGTTATCACTGGCAGCTTATCTCCTCGATGGGCATACCATTCACTCTGGTATTACCTAAGACGACTTGTGAGCGTCTCATCGTACCTTCTCTATACACTTAATAAACGTACAGTCGCTTCCTTGAGTGTATAATTTTTGTCAATTGAAAACACGAAGATTGCAAAGCGTTTCTTTGACGACTATGGGAAGGAAGGGGGAAGGTTTAAATGAGCAATGACCCAAATGCAATTGCTTTAAGGATGCGTAATTGTCAAATAGCGTCATAACCATGACATTAAAACGCCAGCTTAAATGGAAGTATAGTCGCAGTATTAGACGATGTGCGTTTTATTATTATACTTTCTTGTTCTGCCTGGGCGAGAGGGAAAGGGAAATGGCGGAGGGGGTTGGTGTTCCTCTAGCGAGAGTGCAGGAGGAATGGGGGAGTAAAAGGCGGGGGGGAGGGGGCTCGGCTTTCCTTTTCTATTGTAAAAAGACATTGCCGTGTTGTATATTTCCGGAGCCAGCGCCCATTTATGGACATTATCGTCGAGTGCCTATATCCGTCATGGCACACGTAAATTCTCCCTTCTGCCCTTACCCAAAAGGATTACAAAACAAGCAAGCCAGCCATCAACTATATGGGAGCCCGCGTCGTGCCGCCTCTTCCGCCGTTCACTTGTAGTGGCGATATGTTGTCGAGTTTCCGCTGTCTCAGCTACTCGGGCTGCTGGCGCTTGTTTTCAAAACCCTGTGTTGCCTGGCTGTCTCACTTCCTCCCGTAGCTGCTTTACTCTGGTGTGTATGTGTGTGTGTATGTGTGTGTGTTGTCTCTGGCGTTATTATATTCCGTGAGCGACGGGTTGCACAGACTAGGGGGCGTTAAGAGTTTCCGGTATACCGTCCAAGTGCATCCATCGCGCAACGGGGTAGTTTCCATTCAGACTCGGATTCCCTCCTTTGCCCTACTCGTCATACTTCCGCGTTTAAGAAGCACGTGCGCTTATTTTCCATCGAAGATCTCCTTTGTACATTATGTTGTACTGTTCCAGTCCATTTCTATCTAGCAATACTAGTGACTTGACTATACAAGCACTGTCTAACGTAGATCCATAGTAGTATATAATAACATATCGTAGACGTATAATATATCAGTAGCACATGTAGTCCATACAATAGTATATAGTAGTATATAGTCATTCACCTCATCGTATCCACCAAACTACGTGATTTGACAACATTATGCATCGAGGTTGACGTACAAACTCGTCTATAATTAACGTACAATTGTTTTACTATTGCGCATAGGGAGCGTTTAAAGATCGACTGTTCTGTATGCTAATCTAGATTGTGCATCACGGGTGCTGAATAACAATTAGTCCGATTGCCTCGCTTTTTTTATTCGCCTTGGTTATTTATTGTTTGGCAGCAATCGATAAAGTGCCCTTATTAATCTAAATCTGCTGAATGGAGCAGTTTATTATCTGGTGCGTCGTGGGCGAACTGGCTCTTCGTTTCCTATAAACCGGCTTGCTAATTCATTAAGAGCCTTTTATCCAATTGTATCTGCTTTGTCCTTGTTACCTCGTTGTCGTGAGGGTATCGAAGCGTCTTGGTTCAAACTGTTCATTACCTTCATTTGTTGAAGGTAAGTAAGGAAAAGACGGTAAACGTCCTTGACCGTGGCCTGCTGACCATGACTTCCACGTAACCAGCGTCTATACACAAAAGGTTGGAAGTGGCTACGATCCCCTTTGGCAAAGTCCTCCGTTCCCAACGTGTAGAGTTTCGTAAAAGTGTGTGTGGTGTGTGTGTGTGATCGTTTTTTGCCAAGTTAGCAACGCCAGAGAATCCAACAGGATCGTACTGGTAGCCAATAAACACCGGGCAAGGGCCCCAGTCGGCCAAAACGTGGTCTCTTCGCAGCTTTTCGCTGGCAGGCCTCCCGTTGATTCAATCCAAGCGGGGTCCGGCACCCGCGTCCGATCAGAAACCAACGTCGACGTCACTGGTTTTCCACCGCGCTCTTCCCAAGCCCTGACACCTCTGTTCTCAGGCCCTTTTATTGCTTACGTAACTCTAAGCTGGGCTCGTGCCGGGAATCTTACACTTTTGCCAAGAATTACAGGGGAAAAAATTCTTGGCGCTATCGTACAGTCTAGAGCGACGAAAAATGCGTCCTTGCTTTACGGAAAAGTTGATTGCTTAATACTCCGACAGTTTCGTAGGTATAGCCACCCAAAAAATACTGGGTGTAGATCGGATTGTACATAATGAGATCTCAAAGTTTCATTGAAATCGGTGCATTAGTTCCGCCAGAATAAAATTCCAAAATTGCAAATTTTCATAACTGCCCGCCATTCAAAACCTTTGCTCTAGACTGTACTACACACAGGTTATTTAGTCGGATACGTTTCTCGTTTTTTTCCCCAAAGCGATAGGAATCTCAAGGCTAGAAATATAACCGTAGTTCTGATAACGGAAAAGATTTTCGGCTTAAATGGTTACTTGGAAGAACCAATCACTTAAAGGACCTTTTTAGTTATTTTTTGGATGTTTTTTTTCCCCATATAGAATACAACCCGTACAATGGCGTCATCTACAACAACACCATTTTAGCCACGGGTGTGTTTTCATCCAAGGAACTGTGGCGGCTGTCCAAAAGTAAGTTTTCGGAAAACGTTCATTTTATCCTTTAGTCATTTCATTTTTCTCTTCGTTGGATCCCTTTTTTTAACAAAAAATTTTGATTCCATCGAACATGGGCAAAGTATAGTTGTCTATTAGAATAGAACGTTGAAGAATGTCACGTGTTTTCAAGATTCCGTCAGTGCGATCAATCGATAACATCATATGACAGCCGCGTGAAAATTCACTATTCATCATAATTAATCTTTCTCGACGACGTCGGGAAAAGAGGACAGGAATACCTGGTTCTTAATAATTATAGAACGACCCGGGATTTGTTATTTCTTTATTTCAGGGCAAAGATATTCTGCACGGCTATTGCGGATTCTTTCCCGTTGCGCAAACCCTTCTCTTAGCTTGAGTGATGATCGAAATTTAGTCCCTGTATACAAAGATACAAGCAGAAAATAACGAGTGTTGTAACTGACAGGATGAATGATGGTTTCTAATGACTGCGTGTATATACCTCGGTCACGTGACAAGTTTTCTCGTTATTCATTCTTTAAAAATATATCTTTCCTACATAACTATTGAAATGATTCGACTTTTCGTGTGTTTTTTTTACAGTTAAATTCATTAATGAATAGTTTTAATTAGCTATTTCTTTCAGCTATAAAGATATTCTCTGAACAAATTCAGGACTCTCTGAAATAGTTTGGATTTTGTGTTGGGGAATTGTTTGTCAGTGGTTTCTGCTGCGGTGGCCGTTCTTATTCCTGTCCATCCTTGTTCGGAATGCGCCAAGGTGAACGTCTGATATCTATCTATTTACAACGTCCATTTAGATGTTCCCACATGACACGGGGGAATTCGTATTATTATTTTTTCTGCCCCTGTCGAGGTTTTTCCTTGTTCGTGTTAAACAATCTCCATCGACAGTTGTGAACTTAATTTCATAAGGTTTAATGAATTATCCGAAAAATTAACTCTCATTACATGTATGAATAGTAGTATTCATTCTGTCAAGTTTCGATTGAGTTTGAGATAACATGCGAGGAGGGGATCTTTGCATTGAAATTCAATGGCAATGATCGTTTAACAAGAGTCTTGTGATCGACCTTGGCCTTTTCGTCATCTTCACGTATATTGCTGCGTGCCCTTCCGCGTTCTTTACGTCCTGACGTCGTTAACGCCGTGCAGATTTATAGAATTTGCGACGTGTGTGTACCTCGGTTTATGCATTCTAGGTCTAGCTTACTAGTAAGATGTATAGTTAGGTTTATACATTAACAAATAACACGGCCCGTTTGTGATATTGATTGAAAATTGATTCAATCTTTAAAAGACCTATGGCATTTCTGTTGAGCCTGTGAGACTGTTGATTTTCTTTCTGCCCACGAATGTATAGCGAACGTGACGCAAATGGTTATTCAGCAAACAGTCGCGTTGGCTATTGATAGCATCGCAACTTTTGACATTCAGTGCCATATCCCTCGAAGAAATCAATTTTTCACTCGTCTCTGCGCCCCCTTTTAGGGAGATAATCTGCAAGAAAACTTATTTTTTCCCCCTTTTGTAAGTTATTTAATCAGATGAGATATACGACCGTCCAGAGACCCGAATCTGCAGTACTTAGCTGTAAAACACTAATTACAGATGTTAACATTGAAGATTGTTACAAGACTCTGGTTTCTAATAACAAGGTCGGCTTCTTATTGATACTGAAATCAACTGCTATGTACAGTCTAGAGCTAAAGGATAAAGGTCCTGAAATGGCGTGAAATTATTGTGATTTCTTAGCCTTTTTAGGATTTTATTTTGGCTAAAGTAACAAACCGATTTTGACGAAACTTTCAGAGCGCATTAACGATTACTAGGTCTACACCTAGTATTTTTTGGGTAACCATATCTTTGAAAGTGTAGGAGCAATACGCAATCAACTTTTCCCCTCTAGACTGTACTAACTTTCAGGAAGTCGGGTTAAGTGGAAATTTTGTTCCTGTGGATTGTGAACGTATTACCAGGTCATCTATCCACTGGCCAGTTTACCAGTAACATTAAAATTTACTGCTGTTTATTATTTGTCGGTATTGAAGTTAGTTTCAACCAATCCATCTCAGAAAAAAGAGAGAAAATTTGTATGTAATGAAATCAGTCAAATTCATCTATTAACAGGTCAGCTTCTTAATAGAATTAAAATCTATCGATGTAATACTAACTACCAGAAAAATAAGGCTGTTTTCAACCCCGTGGGACAAGTTCGTTTGGTTCGTTCTAATGTGGTGTGTATATCTACTAACCGGTCAGCTTTCTATTAACAGTAAAGTCTTACGTGAAGCGGTTTATTGCTGTTTAGCATTTAGGAAGCTAGCTTTAACCGATCGAGCTTATAGAAGAGGCATTAAAAAAATAATTGCGAAGATGAGTATCATGGAAGGAAAACATTGACAAACGTACATTGGAAATAACGATACGGTCAAAAATATATCCAGGGTCAAATGATAGATACATAGAAGGATAGATAGATACATGGATAGATAGTTGGATGGATAGATGGCGAGTTAGATAGATAGATAAATAGATAGACAGGCAGACAGACAGACATATAGATAGACAGAAATACAGATTGATAGATAGATAGGTAGGTAGACAAATAAATAGATAGAGAGACAGACAAACATACAGCCAGACAGATAGATAGATAGTTGGATGGATAGATGGCGAGTTAGATAGATAGATAAATAGATAGACAGGCAGACAGACAAACATATAGATAGACAGAAATACAGATTGATAGATAGATAGGTAGGTAGACAAATAAATAGATAGAGAGACAGACAAACATACAGCCAGACAGATAGATAGATAGATAGACAGATATGGTATGAGGGGATCTGTAATTTCAGCTTCATCTTCGATTCATTAGAGCCAACGCAGTATACTCGATATAGTCGTCCTCGTTCTTACGTTATCAATATCCACATCAAGATATAATACCATGGGTTCTGCATTAGAATCTTGTTAGGAATGCTCCGAGTTTTTAGTTCCAGTTTGACCTCCCCCTCCCCCCCCCCCGCGCACCCCACCTCGTCCATAATGGATGGTATTGTCGCCGTGTCGTTGTGCACCTCACTATGGGCTCAATGTAGCGTCGCCTAAACTATTGACGGAAAGCTGTCACATTAGGGCAACTCTTCCTGGCCATTACCCACGTCCTCTCTGCAGAAATGCGGCCGGCGTCACCCAGTCTCGGCAACCGGGCGGGCCCCTTCAAACTTCTACCCCTGGGTCGCCTCACCCATCCAGCCAGCACCCCCCCCCATGTTCGGCCTCTTTCCCAAACCGCGCGCAGTTCAATGATGCAGACACTGAGACTACGCTCTTTTCTACCTTTTTTTTTATTATCAGTGATTTTTATTCCCGATTTTCCTTCTTGCCTTTCTCAGAAGACGCCAAAGAGGAAGTGATCTTAGTCGGGAATCCGCCATTACGCCCAAAAAATAGCCCCGGAGAAAAGTATACCACCCCTGTTCGTTACCCTCCTTTCCAGTTATGTTTGAACGCAATGTTTCTGGGTTGAGAACAGATAGGAGCAGGCTGTGTATATGTATTGCAATGAAGAAGCTGAATGGCCGAATGATTCCAAAAGAGATTCTAAACGCGTCTTCTTGAATAAGAATCTCGGGGAAAGGAAACGTGTTTCTTTTTTAGTTTAAGACGTCTGATTTCGTTTGGATTTTTTTAAAGATAGATATCGTCAGTGTACGATACGAGACGACATGTAGAAGGAAGCCGTCCTGGAATTCGTTCCAGTTCCAGTTTTACTCCAGTCTCACTCCAAACTGCAAAAAACTACCTGCTGAAATGGAGATTTCCTTAGTGTTTTGCTGACCATACCGTAATGTCAGGTTCAGTAGGTGTAAGCAGCTGGTTCAGCTAGTGCTGTTCACTGCCGTATGCGAGAAATTTGACAAGAAAGAGAAGAAAACTTATCTTCAAAAATAGCCATTTCCTTGATGTTTTATTGAAGATACGCGAACGTCATGTTCAGTAGGTGTAAGTACCTGGTTCAGTTTGTGCAGTTCAATGGAAAAAGGTGACGTAAAACAGAGTTCAAGTACGAAAGATTTCAGATAACACTACGGAGTTGACTGGAAAGTCTTGTCAAACTACTACTGAACACCACTGAAATGCAGCCTGACTCTCTTGTATACTCGTCTCCCGAACTGAACATTTAACTATAAGGAAAGACGTCTGAATGAACTGAAACAAAATGATGAAGTTGATACTAGTAACCACTTACCCGGCTTTAAGTTTAAGGTAACTGAGCTAAAAAGTTAAGTCGGATTCAAAGACTCTGGTTTGACTCAGTTGGTTTCAGCGTGATTTTGACCCGACTGGAAGGAATAGGTTGGTGGCGGACCCTCGATGCGAGGCCCCAGGGTCCGTCTGAAGAAACCTGCTCTTCCACTTGACTGTGTACATCGATTTGAATTGAAAATCAGTGTTGCCGAGGTCATCATCTGCGGTCAAGGCAAAAAGCGCAACACGCTCTTCAAACAACTTAGCATAAAATAAAATCAGAGAACAAGAAAAGCTCCTTCTCTAACATTCAACCTGGCAATTACACGCCACTCGCTGCTCTAAACTATAGCCGACCCTAACGTCTTTCCCGTTTCTTTGTTTTTTTTAATTCCCAGGATATTTGAAGTTTTTTTTCTGTTTAAATACAATTCATTAATCGACGGCTAATGAGCTGAGAAATAAAAACGAATCTGTCTGCTAAATCTAGGGATTTAATTTTCACATGGAAAGGATGATTAGGATACTCAGATAAGCCAATGGTCAGGAATTTAACTTCCAATTGTAATTGTAATTATTTTTTATATTTTAATTTTAGTTTAATACATTTAAGTTACTTGTATGAAATTCACTCGTACGCGAAATTCTTGTATGTATTTCTCGAAGCGCGGCTCATGGGCCGGTTAATATACAAGTCCTATTCTTTAATTAATTTAATGTTAGTTTAATTTAATTTTACTTGCCAGACAGTGTGTTAGTTGGCTAGTCGACTGTCTAGTTGACTGGGTAGTTTTACTAGCTAGTTTGCTTGTATTCCCGTGGATTTGCTTAGCCAATTAGCACATAGCAAATCATATCAAGTATAACACCAATTATGAATAAAACACCAAGTACCATATTATTGTATTACATTCAGTTATTCCGTACTTTGATTACACATTTCATCCACTAGTCTGTACGAAGTTAACCTTGACGCAGATTACAATAAAGTTAAGTAAAGTATAATCAAATAAACCGGGTTATACAGGCAAACACAAGGTAAACTACTGGAATGGTCAATTCCTTCGAGAATCGGATGTAGAAAATCCTCAACAACCGTGATGGAGACTTGGTGGAAGTAATAGTTTATATCTGACATGGTCGTTGAGGGGGAAAAAGGATCTCTGGTTGCTTAAGTTTGAAGCGCAGGGCGGGGTTGTCTCAGTGGCACAAGACAAACAACAAGGGCAGGAGGAGAAGCGAATCATGCAAACAGCGGATTATGAGTTATCCTCTTCTTTTGAAGGGTCATTGGTTGCAGATGTCTATATCCCTTGCTACTGTTTAAAATGCAGTCGTCGGCCACCGTTAAAACTGTCAACTGAGCCTATAAAACCATAGCATATGAGACCATCTCCTCGACAATGCCATCCAAAACATCAACGACCTCTTCTTTTTCAGCTCGGTTTTTTTTTATTCGGTTTCTTTTTTAAATAAAAAAACTGCGGGTCTGTATTTATTTATCCGTGTCCCCACTGTCTGTGACGGGGTAGTGATTGAGGTGCACCGCGGGATTTTTGGGGTTCCGTTTTTTTGGACATTATTGTTGGGTCGACCATCGTTCTGTGGGCCTGGCTCGAGTCGGTCGGCACTTATCATCCGTCCTTTTGGAACAAATTGATAGTATAATGATTTGTGATTTACATTTGCGTCCCTATCCCGGTTTCCTCTACACCAACGAGTTTCAAGAAGCCGAGAAAGAGAGATGTCGACATGAAAGAGTTGTAATAAAAGAAGAAAGGGAAGAATATAGTATTGATTTATACTACAATACTCATACACGGCTCATTTGAATAGGAAATGGCCATTATGAAAGAGACCGGCAATAATCATAATTTTTCCATTGTTTTTTTTTTCTTCTCGTGTCGTTTCAGCCTCGATCATGCAAGGATCCAATGGGTTACAACCGCCAGTGAATGCTATTAAAATCGAAGCACCCGCCTATTACTGCAATAGTTACACTCCGCCCGGTCCGGATCATGGAGTCTTACTGCAAGGAGGCGCTTACAGTAAATTACTCGTTACCATTGATCTGTCTTGTACATAATCCTCGTTTATAGACCTTGAACTTTGTTACCCTAAAGGATCTATTTGTTGTTAACTGTTCTTGTAATTAACGATTGACATTACCATCTGTTAATGAATATTTAATTAATGAACGTATGTGTACCGTGATTTGTGGCTTACAGCACGAGGCGGCTTAATTGAAATGTTTTGTATTCTCAACAAGGTCCCCTTCCGCTGCACCGGAACTCACACAGCCCCATTGACCACCACCGCAGCAAAAGACTGCGGAGACTCAGCTCGGCGGAAGACGAGATGGATGTGTCCTCTGTGGGGGCAGGCAGCGTGGCTCCCGGCCTGTCCGCTTCTGTCCGCGACAAATCCGGACAGTCTGCCGCCGAGCTTAGCTACTACGGACAAAGTCCCACGTCTCTGTCCAGCCAAACGTCGTGGCACTCTGAGCTTGATCACGGTTGGTTCACCTCGATTTGGAACGCTCTTTCAATTAGTTCAATCGAATATCACTGACGATTTAGTACCTAGTTAGCAGTTTTAGCAGATCCCGCGTTAGAGCTGGGACCTAGCGCATGTTAGCACAGTTCTAGTTAGTACCATAGTAGTCTCATTTAAGATAAACGATGCTAGTTTAGATGACAGCAGGAGTCCAATGTTGCTATCACAGGTTGTCTCTTCCAATGCAAAACAAGAAAGTAGTTCAAAAACTGGCCGCTAGATGTCGCTCCTTAACAAAACATTTTTTAAAGAGAAACATTGAATAATTTCACTTTTGAAATCGTTTTAGCGATTTTAACGGTCATTGTAATTGTTCCAGCAGTTTGTTTTACAAATAATTTAGTGTAATTTTTTATTTTAATTTCAAGGATAAGAATAAGATCAGTTTTACAAACGAGAAGGTGTCGTTACAAACACCCTCGATGTAAAACTCGTCCTGTCGATAGTAAATCATCCTTGCTGTTGTCAGTCAACAAGTCTGGTGAAGTAGTTAACCGAGTAGATTATTTGAAAGGGGCCAAAGATGAATTATCTTGTAGTGTTAGCCTTTAGATTAGAAGAACAGAGGCTCGACTGTTTGCCTAGATGACACTTGTTGAAAAGTAGAAGCCGGTGGCTCGACCCCGTCGTACCCAGCGGGGTCAAGCAGCAGCACGGCCGTAGGAGGGTCCTCCACCCCACAGCAGTCTCATCCGCATCCCGTCCGCACGCCATCCGACGAGGGCTCCATCTCTAGTCACGAGCACCAGGCCAGCACCCCACGGCCTCTCCCCAGTCCCCAACCCAGGGAAGGTAAGATCGCTCGCCAAAGGACCAATCCAGAGAATCCCCAGTTTGGCTAAAATAGCTTGCAAGGCGGAAGAGAAATTCATGTATTTTTCTTTTGACACTTTGTTCCAAAAATTTACGTGTCGTTGCAACTGTTTTTAATGCGGGCACTGCAAGCTGTCTATAAGCCACTGGGGAAGGGAATTCTCATAACTCTTCCTCCCTCGACACGTCAAAGGTTCATCACGTCCCGTCAGGGACAAAACAATTTCAGTATAATTTAATATCGATGTCGATGTTGTGTTATGAACGCGGAAGTCAGCCTCTCGTAAAATGTGTCACTGTTTGCATCGTGACCTGCATGTTGCATGATTTGCACGAACCGCACACCTTGTCGCCAAATATACACTTTTGCCTGCTGATTACGTGAATTGTTTAATGAAAGTTATGATCCGTGAATAGGTATGGGTGCCCCACACGCCTCCGTAGTCTCGCTAGCCTCTTCCAGTTATTACGGTCATCCCGGCGGGGAAACAGGAGTCCCGCAAGGAGGAAATTCGCCCGGCAAGTACCACGAGAACGGAAACGACACCTTCTCGGATTTCGTAACGCTCGTCTGCCAAGAAGCCCAGAATGCGCAGGTAATTCTTGTTTCTGTCGTCGTGAACTTGAACGAGGAATAGAGTCAGCTACGACTAGTATCATTCTCGTTTTGCTCGTTGTGGTATAACGTGGAAGTGTCGATTACGTTTTCCACGTAACACTCGCATATGTCTATAAATGAAAATTTGTCCTTCTTAATGTTGCAGCCACAGCCAGGGTCTTCCCGTAGTCCGATGAAACTCTCTTCGTACTACACGACAACGATGCTTCCGCCGCCTCCGCCCATAATGCCGCGGCACGTCGCGATCATCCGCTCCACAGGTACATCAGCCATCAAGTCTCTTCAACTTTAATCCTTGTATAATTAATCCAATAAAAGTTCAGTTTATATTGATATTTATATTATCTTTTTAATAATTTCATTCATACGAATGACGATATAACATGGAATGACTGAATTTGTTGGTATTTTTAGATATGCTGTCCAATTCGACAAATTCGCCGCCGCCGACCATCACTCCTCCACCTGCTGGAGAAGGAGGTCCCGGGTCTGTCGGTTCCGGCCAGCGGATCCTCGACAGTCGATCCCTGTCCAATCTGAGTCCGTCTCACACATCGCCCAGCGAGATCCACGGACGCAGTGGAACTGTGGTTAGCAGCACTTTCTCCTCTGGACGAGATTATTCCTTCCCGCATCTCCATTCGCAGTCCGGTCAGGTATAAACAATGTCTTTGTTCTTAATAGTTAATTACAAAGGACTGGGTTTAATGTTGGTGATTCCCGTAGCTTTTTACGTACTCGAGTATCGGATCGACGAGCGGGATGTCGGGGGTGATCAGTCCAACGAACCTGAGCATGTTCTCGTCGCCGGTACCCAATGCGAGGACCACCCCGAATTCACGCAACACGCCAGTACCTCGGTGGAGCACAGGACACTTCATTGCTTTAGATGACAACATGGACTACAGCATGATGTCTCCGTTGATCGCCGGAGGCGCGCAGGATCAGACTGGTGCACCGCTCATGGATGACGGTACCAATACAACCTATATAGCTCAAGATCTTCAATCAATAATGAATTATCTTAATTACTCGCTGATTAATAAAAATGAATGTGAATTTTGCAGAGCGCTATTTCAACCCAGCAGTAGTCCACGGAGGTGAATCTCTGGAGAACGGGGCGCACGGTCTAGCCGGCGTCGCATCGTCCGCGTCGCAGGCTTCCGTGGCCGCCGGTGCAGGCACGGGATCACCCAACAAGGCGCAGCAGTCGGTGGCCGTCACAGCGCAGCAGCCGTCTTAAAAACCACCGGTCACGCACGACGCAGCTAGATCTTGGTTTGTTTTCATCGGGAAACAAAACAAACAAACAGATAGCAAATAGATAGGAAATGATCCATCTCAGTCGCCCCTGTCATCAAAACAAGTAAAAAGAGGATCGAGTCCAAATAATCTAATGGTTGTGGTTAATTTAAGTTTGATTGTTTTCTCTTAGCTCTAATTTATCCTCCTCGTGGATCTTCAAATTCTCTGCCCCCCTCCCCCGCTTTCACCCTGTTGAGTCTACCCTTTATTTCAATTGAAAATTCAAGGGGAGGAAAAACAACCAGGCACGTATAGACACGCACACACAGACATACACATACACTGACCTGGGCTTTCAGATGAGCTACTCCACGTAATGGATGTCGTCTTCTTTTTAACATCGACGAATACCTCCCTCCCTCCCTCTCTCTCTCTCTCTCTCTCTCTCTCTCTCTCTCTCTCTTTTTCAGAATAACCAAGAAATTTGTTTTTATTTAAACAAAATAGCGTGTGCCAAAGCAGGAGAGACACTTGCATCAATTTTTTTTTGGGGGGTTAATTAAAAAAAAATAAATTAACCCACTGGATTGAAGGGAAATCAATGAAGTCAATTTTATTTTTTGGGTAAAACATCAAAACCCGGTTCTAAATTCTTTGCCCCCACCCCCCCCACCAGCCCCCCCTTATCGTCCTTGATAAATAGAATTCACTTTAGTTTTTCGTTCAAGTACTGTGATTCTAGTTGTGTGATTTTGGTTTACTTCTCTATAATTTAATTAAATTTTTTATTATTTTTTTTTTCGTCGGTTTATTAATGAAAACATTGGTCAGATGGTAGGGGAAGTCGTTTTTAGCAATAAAAAGAACCTGAAAATTGACACATGTTAGCCTTAAAAAAGAAAAAAACAACAGCCGCTCCAGTTTAGAATTTGAAGAGAAGAAAAAAAAAATTCCACTTCAAACATAGATTAGCAAAACGTAGGGCGAAAAAGGTGGACAACACATTTATAACGTCAAAAAAGTGGCATTAAAAAAAATAAGAAATTGATTAGTTGGTCATATTGGGGGTGGGGGTGGGGGGTGGGGGGTTGAAAATGCCACTTGCAAGCTCACTCTGTGCCGTGCCTGTCTTGTTAGTTTTTTTCTCGCTGTCAGCCGCAGTCTTCCAGTCCCGGCGCAACAGGAATAGGTATAGACAAAAGTTCATAATAACATTGAGAATTTCATTTCCCCTCTCTCTATCTCTCTATCTATCTTAACTATCTGTCTAGCTAGCCAACTATCTATAGTTTTATTTCTATTTGTAGGTTAAATTTTCCCAAACCTTGAAAACGCAGGGATTCTTTCTTCACTAAAAGATCTTTGAAAACTGATTTTTTTTCTTAAATGGGAAAAATAAAAACCCTCATTGCAAGTGTTCACCCGTCTGCTAGGACATTGAAAGCGCTTTTATACCGAGTAGCAATAATCGATTAACCACACGCGCCAAAAAAGTTCACAACAACAACAACACAAAGAAGAATTCAATTAGAACGGAATCAAAATTGTGACGAGTCGTTCTCTCTCTTTTTTTCCTGTTGACTTTGGGATTGGATTATTTTACAAGTCGAGGAATTAATCAAATCTGATTGGGCGAGGGGGAGGGGAGGGGGGAGTTTTAATTTTTCTGTTTAGTTTTTCGGTGAAATTTTATCGTCTCGTAGTGCAAAGTCAGTGCAGAGTTATTACCAACAACCCAACACAGCTCAAACGGTTTTGATATGTGTACGGCGAACCTCGTTATAGTTAGCTCATGTGTAGACTTTTATGCATATATATATATATCGATATATAAACATACACGCCGGAATTTCACGAGAAAGTTAAAAAAAAGTAGCTATGCAAACAGAAAGAAATTCTAGAGCCTTTTTTTAGTCCCTCCTCTTTCATTTCGAACCGTTTTTTTTATTTTTGGAAAATTAAATTGTTTATTTTGTAATTTAGTTCGAGGATTTTTTTTTAACGACCCGTAATTTGTCTTGTACATGTCAACGGGAGACACACACACACACACACACACACACACGCAGATGACTGAGTCTCGTAGGGGCCCCAGTTGATTTTTTTAAATGACTATTTTTTTTAACGAATTATTATTTTGGGTAGTTTATAACAAATTACCACTTTTTGTTTTTCTGCTTTTTAAAATTTCACCCGCTGCTGTGGGAATTAAAAAGTATTTCATCTCGCTGGTTCTCTCGTGTCATCTCTTTTATTTTTTTTATTAATTTTTCAAATTTTTTTTTACAGAAAAAATAACACAGAAAAATGTTGCAAAATGTGTTTGTCGTTTATTTTTCAAAATTATTCTTGTCTGTTTATTATTATTATTATTTTAAATCTTCAAATTATTATTCGTCGAGTTTTTTATATATATATAATTATATAAGGATCCATTTTGTAGCTATTGTGAGTGTGTAAACAGATAAGGAAAAAAAAGCTTTAATCAGTTGAATTTTTTTTTGGTTAAATTTTTTTTTGTCTCCTCCTTTTGGAACCTTGGTGTAATTTTTGTTTCCCAAAAAATATTTGTTGGCCGAAAATGAAAATGGATAACACCCTCCCTCCGCCCCGCCTCCTCCCCCCGCCCCGCCCCCCGGATAAAAAGCGACTTGCTTTCAATAAAATAGGCGATTCAACATCACTGCTATCTCTTTTAACTGCCCCCCTCCCCCCTCCACCACAAGCTGCAAACATCATGTGAAACCCGCGTTTGAAAAAATAATTAAAAAATAATAATAATTAATTATGCAAGTACAGTAATCAAATACAATGAAGTTATCTCTACGGGCGGGCTTTTTCGAGTCGTTTATTTCAGTCATTCAAGTGCAACGTGGTAAAAAAATGTTTCAACGAATTTGGGGCGGGGGCAGTAAGGAGAGCCGAGTCCGAAAACAAGGAAGGAACCAAGGTCGTTTAAAAAGACCACGTGACTGGCGTGAAAGGGAGAATGACACATTGACACGCCCAGCAGTCTTCAGATTGCAAACAAGAAACAAACATCACAGACCTGATTTATTAAAAAAAAACACTTGGAATGTCGTCTTTTTCTTCCTAATATTTTAATTCCAATGTTGAATCAATTAAACAGAACGATTTAGTTAAATTTAAATAACCTCCTATTAAGGATAATTAGATTTACTGATTATAACGAATATATATTAAAGTTGAAATGAAAAGAGATTTTTCTAAAAAACGAGTTTCACTGTACACACATGACGCACACAGACTCACGCACTCTCGTCGAGTGAGTCATCTTTGACAACAAGAAGGAAAAGAAGAAATCACGTTTCAGAGGGGATTTCAGTCCGAAGTCAGTTTTAACTCGAATTTGCTAAGGTCCTCGTCATCGTCCGACTGGTCAGCAGCACCGTCCAGGCATTTGACGAAACCGTTGGAACCGCCCAGTCGCCGGTTGATGTGTTCCAGTCGCTTTATCTGTTCCACAATGAACAATCAACAATTAGAAACAATTTCACCTCCATCAACCAATGATTCATATTATATAAAACACGGAATGACGGTCATGCCCATGCCACTGCGAGCCACAGAAACACATCCACAATTATTTCAATCAATTAAGGAAATAATTCATTAAGAATTAAGTTATATAAAACAAAACCGCGGGACAGATAATGGGGGGGGCGGGGTCGAGGGGCGGGTTACTGGTTTGGGGGCGGGGACGGGGGCGGGTTTACGTGTGAGATACCGTTAAACGAGAAGCCGCCAACTTTCCAAGTCCGGCGTGGTGGGTGTCATCAGCTAAAGCGTCAGCAGCATGACAAGTTAACAAAGCGCAACGTTATTGAAGACAGACGCTTGTCGACCATTTTGCATTGGTTGACAGATCCGTGTTGATTATGGAACATACAGAGATCAAAAAGCCCCGGGAGGGGGGGCAGTTTTATTTACCTCGGCTTTCAAGTCAGCGATGCGGTCCTGCAGGTCCCTGACGCTCTCCGTGTCCTCGACGAGACTCAGTTCGCCCTCGGTGATCATCTCCTCGTTCTGTTTGAAAAAGCCGAATTTAGAATCTAGTATCGATAGGATCGATATTGATATTGATATTAAGATATTGTTTTTAGATATCGATTATAGATGTTGAATATTAAGATATTGCATACTTAGAATCAATAATATGTCACTGTTCTTCTAGTATCGATAGTATCGATATTGATATGAAGATATCGATTATAGATATTGATTACTAAGATAATGCATATACTTCGAATCAACAATATGTCAACTATTCCTCTAGTATCGATAGCATCGATACTGATATTAAGATATTGATGTTAGATGTCGATTTACAGATAATTGATATATAGATATTGATTACCAGGATACTGCATACTTAGAATCAACAATATGTCAACTATTCCTCTAGTATCGATAGTATCGATAGGTAATCGATATAGTTGTTTAATATGTCAGTAGAAATTCCGGCTAGCTGGCCCAGCTATTCTAACGGAACCCTATTTCGACACGCTGGTCGTGTTTACCGCTTGTGGTGCGGTATTACCTTCATTTCCAGTTGAGAGATTTTCTGGGTGAGCTCGGCAACATGCTGCGAGTTCTCCGCGTCACGGATCCGGGCCAGCATTAATTCTTCCCTCATCTGGCAGGAAATAAAAAGAGAAATTAAGAAGTATTACCTTTAACTTTAATCGTATTATCGTTAACTTGACTTAATTATTCATCATTGGATTACACAGTCTGAAAATTCTTTTAAAGTTTCCCGCGCTTTTTTTATTTGGTTGAATGTTACCTTCCTAATTAACATATTCTTTTAAACTGTTAATAAAATTAATAAAAAATTAATTAACTTAATAGAATGTAATAATAATAATTGATGCGCGCACCGAATGTGATTCCCGGTATTCTTAACTAATTAATATAGGAAGTTTAATTATCATTTATCTTAACTCGCCGTAATCACCATGATAGGACTTTAACTCTATTGGTGATTGATATTGTAATTAACTTTTGTCTGAATTTCAAGATTATCGTGTTAGTTAACTAGTAGTTAATTCGAAAAATTAACGAATTAACTTAATTACTTATTAACTGAAATTTCCCATCTACTTTTAACTTTAATTCAGAATTTCAGTCGCTAATTTGTGTTTTTTACGAGATATTACGAGTTATGATTCGATGATAAGAATCTTGAGGTTAATTAACCGTCGTACCCTAGCCTCCAGGTCGAGGTATTTGCGCTCGTGATCGCGAATCTTGGACTGGTACTCGCGCTCCACTCTTTCCGAGGCTTCGATCCTCTCCTTCAGCGTCTTCACCTCGTCGTCCTGTCGCCTCAGCTGATTGGCCAGAACCTGGTTCTGTTAAACATCTCATTAATTTCATATGTTAAGAATAATAATATTAATGTTAATTAAATTGAATTGCTACTGAAAAAGAAATTCAGGATGAAGGAATTTGCTAATGACAATGAGATGACAAACTTGTGTTTCAAGTTCCATGACGCGCAGGCGCAACTCGCGAAGCTCGGTCACCGCCTCCATTTCCCTGAGCCGCGTCGTCATGAGCTCCTCCTCGACTTTGCTCGACGACTTGTTGTTCTCCCAGAATAGGAGTTTCTTCGGCGTGGAGGTCGAGTCGTTCTGACCGGGATTCTCGGTGTGCTGTTCCTAGCGGACAGTAAACACGTATTTCAGTCGCTAATCTAACACAGCCACTACACATTATACAGCTGATGACACAGCTCGATTTGTATTACAATCTACACAAGTACTTCATTTCCGTCGGCTCCCGGTTGACTTGATAGTTTATAGTTTGTCGGGCTAGTTGGCTAACTTTCGAGAATAGTTTGCGTTCTGGGTCACGAGGTGTGCTACTTTTTATCAGCTCAACTAGGTTGCTAGCTAGCTGATTAGGTCATTGAAAACTAGCTTTCATTAGCTTCTGGCTGACTAAGTAGTAAACGACTACTGCTTAACTTGAATGAAATTAACTAATGAGCTTAATACTTTGCTAAATTAGCTGGTTAATTAGTGTTACCTGTAGGTGTTTGAGCCACTGGGCGCTGAGCTCAGCAACCTTAGGACGCAGATCTTTCAAAGCTAAAGTGGCTTCTGCCTCCCTCAGTTTAACTGCAATCAGCTCCTCCTGGAGTTTCGCCACCACCTGGTCAGGCGTGGCTTCTCTTAGGCGTTTCTTGTCCTGTCAACATCGAGATAATTAGAGTTACAGTGTTGTTTTTTACGCATCAACTTTCATTAAATTCGAAATTAAACGGATGATTTAGAAGAGGTGAAAGATGTATACTTCTTCGAGCTCGTGTAACTGCGCGCGCATATCGCGAATCACGGCCTCCATCTCGGCCTGGCGCAGTCGGCCGCTGATGAGCTGTTCCTGAAGACACTGGATCAGCTCCTCCTTCTGCTTTAAGAACTCTGCCTGCAGGGACGGGGAAACGCTGTTCTCCAGCGAGGACTGCCTCGAAGAATGCTGTGAACACAAAGGATATCCGAGTGTAAGGATACAACAGTATCACAACTAATAGTAATACGGCAGATAGATAGATGAGATTGATATGTAGGTAGGTAGGTGTATATATACAAAAAAACTGGTAGGTAGACAGATAGATAGATAAGACGGGTGCGTAACTGGATAGATAGGTCGGTAAAGTAGAGAGATATCAACATAGATTGGCCGGGTGCATAAGTGGGCAGATAACTGGATAAATGGACAGATCGGAAGATAGGATAGACAGCTGGTTAGATAGTCGGATAGGTAGGTAAATAGGTAGGTAGATAAAATAGATGGATAGACAGGCACATCAATGGATAGATAGGTAGAGATAGTTAAAAAATGAATAGATAGGTGGGCAAATAGACAGACAGATAGATAGGCAGACAGATAAATAAATAGACAGATAGGTAGATAGGATAGATAGGTAAGTAGGTAGGTAGACAAAACCGATAGATAGACAGCGGAGAGATAGGTAGGTAAGTAGACAGATTGATTGGGTACATCGATGGATAAATAGTTAGGATAACATAACTATACGGGTAGTTAGTTAAATAGAGGAATAAATAGACAGACAGACAAATAGATGGAGATAGATAAATAAATAAATCGATAGTGTAAATAGGATAGATAGATAAGCAGGTAGGTAGATAAAATACATAGACAGAAGATAGATCGGCAGGTCAGTTAGACAGATTGATTGGGTACATCAATGGATAGACGGGTAGAGATAGTTGAATAGATTAATAGAAATATAAGCAAATAGACAGACTGATTAATAGATAGGTATGTAGACAAGTAGATCGGGAAATAGGTTAGATAGATGAATGGATAGCCGGAAAGATAGATAAGAGGTAGATAAAATAGAGGAATAGACACATACACATAAGACAAATAGGCAGGTAGGTAGACAGATTGATTGGGTACATCAATGGAAAGATAGTTAGAGATAGTTAGAGATAGTTAAATAGATGAATACACAGATAGGCAGACAGATAGACAGATAGCTAAACAGATAGATAGATAGGTTGATGGGTAAGTAGACAGATTGATTGGGTACATCAATGGACAGATAGGTAGAGACAGTCAAATAGACGAATACACAGATAGGCAGATAGATAGACAGATAGCTAAACAGATAGATAGACAGATGGATGGATAGTCGGACAGATAGATAGGTAGACAGGTAAGTAGACAGATTGATTGGGTACATCAATGGATAGATAGGTAGAGACAGTCAAATAGATGACTACATAGATAGGCAGATTGACAGACAGACAGCTAAACAGATAGATAGATAGATTGATAGGTTAGCCAGATGGACGGATAGTCGGACAGATAAACAGGTAGATAGATAGACAGACACATTGATTGGGTACATCAATGGATAGATAGGTAGAGACAGTCAAATAGATGAATACACAGATAGGCAAATAGATAGACACACAGCTAAACAGATAGATAGATAGGTGGATAGGATAGACAGATGGACGGATAGTAAGACAGATAGACAGGTAAATTAGAAAGACAGACACATTGATTGGGTACATCAATGGATAGATAGGTAGAAATAGTTCAAGAGAAGAATAGACAAATAGATAGTCCTTGCAAAACTTAAGTAAACAAATTAAATAATAAATAAACACAAAACGGAATAAGGAATGGTCAGCAGTAAACGGTAGGTTACTTCTTCCATGTGCTTGAGTCGCTGCTGCAGTTCTTTGACAAGGGCATTGGTTTCAGCCTCGTGCTGACGGACGACTTCCAGTTCCCTCTGCAGCTGGAAGGCCGTCTCCTCCTGGTCGGCCCGGCTGATTTGCCCCCGCACCAGCCGCTCGGCCAGTTCGCTCGATTCCGTCTCCAGCATGGAGACCTTCTGCCGCAGCATTCGGTTCTCCGCTCTTAATCTCTGCAATGAAACGAGAAAACCATTTTACTCAAAACAACCGTCAATAAATAACAAAGTCGACAGCTTGAAACAACAAGGTATTTACATTAACGCGTATCAAATTTAAATTCAAGTTGGGATATCATTGAATACCCTGACTTCTTCCTGATCCTCCTGTTCTTTGGCTTTCATCGCAATGTAATCCTTCTCCCATTTGCGTAGACGTTTGGTGGTCAGTTTGACGTTGTAGGCGGCCGAGACGAGCGCATCCGGACACGAATCAAACTTGGCAGGAACTTCTTTCTGAAAATACTGCATCGCAAAATACAACAAACATTGTATAACACAGTGAAATTATAATCATTATACTAATTGAATTAACTAATTTAATTCTGTAAACTGTTGATTACAACGACAGATACAAAGTTATCGGGTAATGGTAGTCAAACTAAAATGTAAAACGGGTTTTCAGCAATTAGATGACAATTGGGTGACATACTAATGATAATATCAGTACAGACAAATCTTTTGTCGACAACTCGAGGCAACACGACTTGTTTAACCAAATATTTAAAAAAAAATCCTACTTTTGAGAGTCATTTCACCGTGTCAATTTACGAGTCAACTTGTCGAGTCAACTTTAATTCACAAAAAACGAATACTTTTAAATCGTTTTAAACTAAATTTTTAATAAACAGTCGCCATTATCTGAAATATGTAGCAGCTACATACATTTATAGTTAGATAGTTTATTACAATAGCAACTAATAGTTAATTATAATAACTAGTTAGTTCAGTATCTTAATTAGCAAGTAATTAGTTCTTATAACTAATAATACATGGTCGACGACATCGTTACTTTGAGTATGCCCTCCATATCGAGCGACAGTAGGTCCTCTTTGCTGGCGGCCAAAATAGCCAGGGCAACCCTGAAAATGACTTCCATTCCATCGGCCAGAAACACGTCCATAACCCTGCACGAAACGGGGGCGAATACAAGCGATTAAGCCGTGCGGGAACCGATGCCAAGTGACTGGTAAATGGATCTACCTGCACGCAACGGGTAACGTTAACGCCGTCGTGTAGAGTGTGAGAAACCAGCTGCTGGCGTACATACTCGTGTCGAAGCCTTGCGATAAGAAATGACAGTGCAGGTCCGGCAGTGACTCCTGTCGAACAAAACGTACATCTGTTACACATCAAAATCTAATAATATTGATTTATAATATAATTCATATCAATAAATTATAAAACAGCAAATGGAGATATGAAGAAAGAAATGAATGAATTCCGAAAAAAACTTGTATATCCGGTTAACCCAAGAGGTGAATCAGTTTTCCTTAAGAAGAGGATGCGCATGCGCATGCGCGTGACTTGGCAACAGCAATGAGAATTACCTCGACCAGATTTTTCAACTGGAATATACAAAGGCCCAGCTCCGCCATGGATGGTTTAAACATTTCCCGCATCCGGTAGTCTTGCATCAGCTTCACCAGCACGGCGAACGCTTCTTCCTCCGGCATCTGCGAATTGAATAAACAATGCGGTTAACAAACAAACAAACAAACAAACAAACATAATTATCTTGTTGAACGAACAAACAACGCAACACTAGCAACTTACTAATCCGGAAATTTAACTGAATTTGACTATACCGAAATAGTAAACCATCAAAGAACTAAATTAACAATAAGCAGATTATTCATTCCAGGAAAAAAAACTAATTGAATGATACTATGATTAAGTTTAAATATTATCGTAGTAAACCTACACATATTTAAATAACAATAGCAAATAAATGAAATGAACAAACAGAATTCTTTTTTTTCCGCCCCGGTGGAGCAATTGTTTGCTATAGGCGACGAACCTGCATGAGAAGAAGTCCCACGATGAATGCTGAACCCTGACAATAGCCCACTTCACGATCGTGTAGCGAGTAGGCTTTCATCACGTTGAACAAACTCTCCTGGCCCAGCCCGTCCTTTTCTTTGAAGAAATCATGTTCCGGATAAGTGCGAGCAATATCCCGTCTTATCACCTGCCAAAAAAAAATAATAATAATACTAATTATTATTATTAGTATTACCTATTATTATTAATAATCATTATTCGCGATATTACCACAAAATCCTTAACTTAATCAAATCAGTGCGTCATCAGTGAGTCGTACGACACTAGTGGGATGCGAGACACTAGTGAGCCGTAAGTCATTAAACAATCGTTTCACTTTTTCATTCATCTATTATTATTTTTACTGTCTTATTTATTATACTAATAAACTACAACTAGACACTGACGCAGACAAAATTTATATTTAGAAAATAATGTTCAGTTAATGGCAGTTTTGCCGGGGAAACTTTACTTTTTCGCAGGCCGAAGTGGCTTTGATGTAATCAGCATAGAGCGCTTTGGCTGGCGAATCATTAGCCGAGCACAGGAGCGGCCAAACGACACCGCGGAAGTGATGGGGGATCCCCTTACGGACCAACTCCTTGACGTAGATGTTGCGCTTCTTGAAATTGCTCTCCCAGTCGGCCACCAGGCGACCCCAAAGACTCCATTGATCTTCCTCGCTATCGTCGATACGGCCCTGACTTGCGCTCGACCCTGCAAACACAAGAATTCGTTAACCTTTATTTGACTCTTCCGGTCGTTCAAAACCAGCAGTCATTAATATAAACTAACAGATAAGTTAATTAGCATTATGTCGGTTTATTCCTAAAGTTAAAATTAGCCAGAGTTTAAAACGATAATAAACAAATTTTAAAATCAAATAAGTGTTGATTAACTGTAGAATTCCAAACTTTGAATCATTGAAGGCCGTGCACCTACGAATGACTCACTAGTGAAATTTCCGACAGAATAGTTCGCGTTCCATTCCAGCGGAAAAAAAAAACACTCCGGGCAAAGAATTGAGGGCAAAACGTGAAAGTATGCAGTCCAACGACCTTCGAAATGCCATTTGCAATTACAGCGTATACCGTAATTACTGGTAAAAACTTATGGAAATTTAACATCTTTACTTGTAACAGTATATTTTATAATTAAATTTAAACAACTTAAATATAATTAGTATTAACAGTAATATGTAAATGATGAAAACATGTTAATACAGAATTTTAAATTAATGGTTAAAATCCGAAATTGTTGAAATGGTCCAATACAACCGACGTTGCCACGAGTCGATTACTACGTCTTTCAGTTCGACTTACCAGTCGAGTCAATTCTGTGAAGTCGAAGTCGAGTCGATGGACGGAGTTGGTATACCAATCGGAATCGTGTTGGTAGTTAAATAATAGAGTAAAAACAACAAACGCAGTAATGAAGTCGAGTTTATTCACGGTTATTTTTATCAACAGATACTGGTCCGGGTTAAAGGTCGAGTCAATATTAGTATCGACAATACTGAAAGTCGAGTCTATTAAGAAGTTTGAGACGTCAATGTTGGTTCCGACAAGGAAGCTAGGACAAAGCCAACATTGGTGACTTTCAATATCGAACCAATTACGACTTGAAACGACAACCTCAACAATAAAGTTTCGATTTGTTACAAATCCGACCCAAATCCGACTTTAAAGTCGAATCGATATCGACTGCTGTAAAACAAGTGATTTGTTCAAATTACAAACTTGTTTCGCAACTCAATATCAACTCCGACATTGGGCCAATTCAATAATAAAATATCGACAACTGCAGATTCAAAATCGACTTCTTCATACGAATGTTACGAGCCTAAGTCTGACTCCAAAGTCGAGTCAACAAGACTATCGGCTTTTCAAATGTCGAGTCGTTTCGAATACCAGCCTATTTACCCGAGTAAATGTCGGCTCCAACGTGAAACTGAGACAACAACACTATCAGTGCCAACTTTGAAATCGAATCCTGTCGACTAATTAAAAGTCGAAACCAATTCCAACTTAAAGTCGAATCAACGTACATTACGGGCTTTCCCCGTGTAAACTCTCCCAGGACACCCACTCTAAGTTAATATCGATTCCAACATTAACTATATCAAATCAACGTCAACTTAATTTAATGAAATCGAATTTTCACGACTCAACATTCTAATGCAAATATAAAACCTGAGGAATTCCGTATTGTTAATTCAGTTTTTCCTCAAGTACGAAGTCGATAGTTAGGTAGATAGATAGTTAGACAGGCAGAGGGATTGTTAAATAGACGGCTACTTAGACGGATATACAAGTAGATAAGTAGTTAGCTCAGTAGTCTCTTAGTTTGCTGAATAGCTAGATATATAGACAGACAGTTAATTGGTTTCAACGCAAAAATCGCTTCAAACGATGTCGACTTTCGATCATAACTTCCTGTCATTCACACGCGACAAACTAGGTGGAATGTTGCTAAGCTCTACCCCGGGAAACATGAAATGAGGATTCTTGCTCATTGCCTGACGTGCATTTCTTTTGATGACAAAGCCATCTGGGAAAGCGCGTAACTGGGCAGCAAAGCGTCGACTTTCAAGGTTCGTAAGTGTCAGCCCGGACGACCGTTTTCCCGGCACGAAGGAACCGGCCATTCCGCGCTGTCAGCGATTTCAATCTCGCGATACAACATTAGACCTTCCCTTTTACTGAATCTTCTTTAACACAGCTGTAATTCTTATTATAGTAAATTGTAATTTGTGTCAAAGGACTTATTGGTTTAACATAATTAACTGTTATATATCTATATCCTATAAATAATAGTATTAATAGTAAAGTAATTAGCAATAAGATAATAGTGATAAACAGAATAATAATAATAGTAATTAGAATTGTAAATTGTCAGCAAAATGGCTAGAATCATGTCAATGTGCATTGTTATTGTCAGATTGTATTTTATGACAAATTAAATAGAAGTGTTAAGTTAACAATAAAATAAATGAAATGATTTTTGATGATGATGTTAACTTTGATTGGAATTTCAATTAAATTACCCGAATTGAAGGAGATCTGTGAAGTGTCTGAACTCCTCCGCGAGTGGCCACTTACAGACGCCGTTCCCGATAACGAGTTGAGTGATTTCCGGTCCAGTTCTATCAATCTGTAAAAGAGTTTTCAAATAATAATGTAATTTTAAGTTAATTCAATTTCTGGTTTGATTTAGCTAATACACAGTAATTAATTTTAAATAAGACTGGTTTTAATAATAAGATATTAAAAATTAAAATTTAATAAATAAGACTGGTTAACTAATTTTAAATTAGATTTGGCGTTAAACATAAAGGGAGAAAATTCAACACTGCTCAACAGTCGTTTAAACACATTTGCCATAAAAGACAATTCATTGTTTTGCTGTTGCTGTTGAGTCGATTTTAAAAATAATTTAGTTCACTTTGGGTAAATAAGGGAGTTGAGAACCAACACTGCTCAACACCTGTTTAATCACCATGTGCCAAGATGATTAGTCGTTGTTGACGATGTTGTTGTTATTGCTGAGTGGTTCATAAAAAAATTTGTTTGGTTATGGCTAATATGAGGAGACATTCAACACCACTCAACACCTGTTTAATCACATATACCACGACAATGTGTTCTTTTTTATTGTCGAAGACGACGTTGTTGTTGAAATAATTTTAAAACAAATTTGCTCACTTTCGGTAACAATCAGATAGGGAGATTCAACACTGCTCAACACCTGTTTAATCACGTACAAGTCCCACTTCCAGAGTGACGTTCTTGATGCGAAACCAAATTCTTATAAAGTGTGCAAGTCACACTAAGATAAGGAGAGACTCAACACTGCTCAACACCTGTTTAATCACACAAGCCCAGAAAATCCGTTTTTTTCCCGTTGCTATTGGTGATGATGACTATGTTGTTGTAGTCGTTGAAACGTAATTTTTAAAAACAAATTATAAATTTAGTTCGGGTTTGGGTGTCTGCCAATTTGGAGCCCCGACAGGCGGAAGATATACCCAACATCCTTTTTAAGCTCCGTTCTGGGTAACGCCCACATGTGTGTTCATTACCGGTCATTTTCAGAGCTCGTCCCAAAGCGGAAAATTACCATTAAAACTATCCCCAAAAAATCAGTCCTCCAATAAACAAATCACCGCCATTTTTTCCCCCTAAACAACAAGGTAACTTACGTATACGTCGTTCAATGATATAAATGATGATCAACAGTTACGCTTTTAATAATATTGAATTTTAACTACGGGTTAACAGTAATTAACTCAGATTCTAGCCAGTAATATCGTCTTATGATCAAATCCATCCATTCGTTTCCAGTCTGCATAAGGATTTCAGTTAAGTTCATTAAAAGTTATTCAACCTTTGGTTTAAGGACAGAAAAGCTGAACAACAACAACAACAACAACAAAAAAGTCGACATCTTCCTCACCGATTTCCGACATCCACCACATCGGGCACCGTCGTCAGCGGATTATAAAAGACAAAATCCTCATCAGTGCTCTCCGTTTCCATGACAACCGTCTCCACCGAACCCACTTCAGCCAGCAATCCAACACGTAAAAGTCAAATCAGCTGGGCACCATTCTCGTTCCTCACATCACCCCCGCCCAAGACAAGACTTCGGGGTAACACACACACACACACACACACACACACACACAGAGGCGCGATAAAAATAAAACTCCACCGCGGTTAAACGGGGGTCTCGCAAATTTTCCCCTTCAAACGAAAAACCTCGTCAATTCTCAGTCATCTGACGCGTTACAACCATCGAGTTAGCGCGTCTTTCACATAAAAATAGAACAACAAGTAGAAGACGGTCGAGACGATATGAAAACAGCTGAATAGATGTCGGTGCGTGGCCCGGCGCTCTCAGCTCAGCAGAGCAACTGAAACCTTATTTTTCTTTCGCACACTTCTCTCCATTCTACAGACTCTTGGGAATAAACACGCCTTTTTCTCCCGGGGTCCTCGGTTTCTCTCCCCCTCCCCCCTCCCTCTGCATTCTGAAACATCCCCAGCAGGTTTCCCTATCGGCTCTGGTGTTATATGTATATGGTTGAGTTTTTTTTCCCAACCAAACTTCTCCCAATGCACACTTGCCATGCGAGTCCACTCTTGTTGAAAACTAGTCGGTTTACCGTGATTTTTTAAAATGCGGTGGCGATATAGTATTATTATATATTCTTAAAAAAGAAAATAATATACATATAAACCAATCAAATTAAATAAAATAGATGAAATACAATGAAATCCAATTGAATAACATCATGTCCAGATCAAGGCGTATACAAAATAACTCGAATAAAACAAAGTAGTATAACATATCAACTCAACTTAAACTGGAATATGTTGAGATCAAATTAAATGGCATGAAAATATAAAACTCCCTTCTTTGCATTCCCCAATAGCCTCTCTCGTTCACCTTGGACGTGTATGCGCTAATGGTGCTTGATTACCCGCTAATCACAGACGAGTAGAGAAGTTACCGCGTAATCATTCACGCGCTTAATTTATTACTTTGCGTTTAAAAGATGACTGCGCTAACTAAGATAGAATTTAAACTTTATAACAATTTTACAAATTTTGCATTTTAGCAAGAATTCATTATAAAAATACGGTTCATTCACAAATGTAATACTGCTTCGCATATTAAATATTCTATATATATAATATTTAAAATGACGGAATTTATTCCAATGTAAATTAAAAATAACTAACGCGATTTAATTCCCTTCCAGCACTAAAATGTCACAAAATATCAAATATTTATTTAACTATTATATTTATAAGTAAATGATTTACATTAGAGTTAAATTTTTTCATAATGGCATGGGTTTTTAATTATTAAGGTTAAAACCATGTGCATTCGTCAAGTCACACCCGGTCACACCGCAGTCAAAATTGACGCTTTCCGGCAAACATTCGCCCGCGGATTCTCTCTACCTGAGCGAATTCGGGTCCTCCTACATGTTTTCGTCATTCCTCCACCTTTTAGCTCGACTTTTCATCGGGAATCCCGTTGTCTGCCTCGGTTTGCGGCAGGGTGGGTAAAAGGGATTCGAGGTGATGAACGATGGAAAACACCGAGGAGGCAAACGGATAACTAAGAAACGAATCGAGTCGCTCTGTTTTCCTCTCGAGGACGCATTCATCATTCTGTTTACATGCGCACCCCCGTGCGTGAATTCATATGAGCGTTTGCGAGTTTTCAACGGGTAATTCATAATCACCCGGAATTTGTAATCCATGGGCTGTTTTAGCCTGTTTTTCCCCCCTAGAGCTGATTTGCTCCTTGTACAATCAATTCTAATCTAGTTATCGACTGCGAGTAGTTGTAATTAATGACGTTGAGATGGTTTTCTGATGGACAGCTCGATAATAGATGTATAAATAATGGATAGACAAATGGAAAGATCGGTAGATAGGTAGATAAGTGACATATATATAGTTGGATAGTTGGATACATAAATAGACAGATAGAAAAATAGACGGGCAGATAGAAAGACAGACAGATAGATAGATAGATAGATAGATAAATAGATAGACAGAGAGATAGGGAGATAGGTACAGATAGACAAATAGACAGATGGACAGATGGACAGAGAGGTAGATACAGATAGACAGATAGATAGACAGATAGATAGATAGATAGATAGATAGATAGATAGATAGACAGACATATAGATATGTAGATAGACAGAGAGATAGGACAGATATGCAGACAGATAGTTAGACAGATAGATAGATAGATAATAGATAGATAAAACAGATGGATAGATATTTAGATGGATAAATAAACACATAGATAGACAGATAGATGGATAGATAGATGGACAGACAGATAGATAGATAGATAGATAGATAGACAGATTTACAGACAGAGAGCTAGGCAGATAGGTACAGATAGACAGACACATAGACAGATAGAAAGATGGACAGAAAGATGGACAGAGAGATAGATACAGATAGACACATAGATAGATAAGCAGCTAAATAGACTGGCACAATATTCAAAATGTTGAAATAGTATAACCAACGCCATAACGTGTACAATTCGATGATATTATCAACTAATAACATTGCTAACCGATATTAATATCAATGAATGATAGTTATAATGTGATCTGCAATACCGGTTAGCTTCCTCCAGTTTGCGCAAGAGGGCCGCTTCCTCCTCGGAGAGGAGCGCCGCCGCCGCCGCAGAGCCAAGGTCGCAAACGCCATTCTTGAGATTATTATTGTCGCAGCAGAGGGAACCTTCGGAGCTGCTGCCGGATTCCTTGCGCTGCCGGTACGCGTCGTCCTCTCCCTGGTCCGGGAACTGGACCCGCGGTTTGGTTTGAATCACGGTGCCGTTCATCGCTCCCGCTGGATCTTCAAACCGAGCGCAGTTCGCAGTCGATGTCAACTCGGTCTTTGTCACGCGCTCTGCATATCTGTCATTGACAAAGAATTCATTACTTGGTAATACAAAAATGATAATGCACAATTAAATATCTAATTAAACTTGTTAGTTAAAATATTATATACTGCAACTTAATTTTGAAAATCCAAATATGAGTTAATGTTAATTAATCCTGTTATAGCTGCACACTGCTTCTCGTCGACACCTGGGAATCGGAACAACTTTAATACTCGATAGCAAACTATCGATAGTTAATATCGACAGTGCGCCATTTCATTAGATCGTCTTGTACTATTTTCATTTTCAGCGCTAGTTGAAGGTACGCAATTTCGGGTCAAGTTTTATATCGATAGCGTCAAATCGATACTTAAGGATAATATATCGATATAGTTTTTTGCCAATATAATCGATTCTTTTCAAAAGTTGGGCTGCCAAATAATTATCGATATCTATTAAATCGATATTGCGCTGGTAATTAAAAATATCTGGAATTCTCAACCTTTTTTCATACTAGCTAAGCAATAGCTGTTACCTAATTCTCAAGACTTAATTACTTTTAAAGTTAATTAAGTTGTCAAGTTATAATTCTTGAACACGACAATTTAGTCAACGTATACCCATGCCTTACATCCAAATAATCGATTAGAATCGCCGCATGTCATCGATACTGGCGGTAAATGTCGTCATATTTCGCAAGATACGACTTTGACGCAAAAATGGGATGAAATCCGTAACTATATTACTGATCGATATCTAACGACGCTGAGCTTCAGTCGTAAATCGATACCGCGAGATGCCTTTCTACACATAAATGTCTACAGGGACACTCAAAAACCAATAACTTTGCGACGTAACCGACGACTGAACATAATTATCGATATCTAGGACACGTATATCGATAACTTCGTTAAGAATCGATAATACGCTCAACAATAATCGATTACGAGTGAATATGTTATTTGACACCGAAGATTTTACCAAATTACAACTTGGTAAAGTCGAAATCTGAAAATTGACCAAGTCAACACGGCTCCATGTCGCCTTTTTGAACAATCCAACTCGGCTATCGGCTTGTAATAATGAGAACTTTTAAGATAATCGGTAATTGATCATCGATCACTGAAGACAATCACCTGCAGGGAAAAGTTGTACGGGAAAGTTGTGTTGTTTTTTCTTCAACAACTAATTGAACCTTTGATGAGAATATAACGTCCGTGAGTACAAAGTTGGTCATTTCCCGCGGACACGTTTGCTCATAATTTAGGTCCCCCAATTATGTTACGGGATAACTAGTGTTAACTTTAAGTTAAATACTGTTAAGCAATAAAAAAGACAGCGAACAAGGGCGTAGAGCAGGAGACAAATCCATCCAAGTATTTTGCTTATATCTTTAACAGATTTCGCTGGATAACAATAGAAATTTACCTGACGATTGTACTGTTCATTAGTCACGTAACCGCAAATTCTCAGTGATTTCGAGCCGATAGTTTAGCCGCAGTTAAAATCTGAAGTTTACACCAACGCGCTGTACTGTTGGCCTTTTTCTTTCGAGACAAGACTGCACACTAGTCTTGGGTGGAGCAACTCAACGTCTCCGAGGCTTTTGTGTATTTTCCTCTGGCAGCAGCCATTTGGATTTTAAAGGGCCCATCCAGTGTACTCAAAGGAACCAATCGATAATGTTGCTTCCTGCGGGATTTCATCTCTATAAACGACAACGTACCCTTTTCCGTGTCTTGGCCTTTCCCCCCAAGTTTTCAGACAATTTCTTGAAAATTGATAGACAGATAGTTAAATCGATAGACGGGTAAATGGAAAGATAGAAGGACACAGGTCAATTGGTAGATATATAAGATCGATAGGTAGACAGAGAGACAGATAGGTAGCTAGAAATATAGTTAGATAGATGGATAGATAGATCGATGGCTAGTTAGGTAGATGGTTGGATAGATAGATGAACGGATATATAGATAAGTAGATGGATGGTAGACAGACATGTATAGATGGGTAGTTAGATATTTTAGATAGATAGATAGAATATAGTTGAACTGATGGATAGTTAGATAGATGAACAGATAGATAGATGCATATAAAGATAGGCAGATGGATGGATAGATCGACGAACATCGATGGGTAGTTACATTTTTGGACAAATAGATAGATATATATAGCTAGATAGATGGATAGATACACAAATAGTCAGATAGATAGATAGATAGATAGATAGACAACTAGACAGCTTTATAGACATTATACACGTACGGTGAATCACAGAATTTTAGAAAAGAGGAGGAAAAAGTTAAGAAAAGCCAACAAAGAACTAACGGAGGACGCCTCTGGAATCCCGAGGTTTCTTTGTGGGGGGGGGG